>JAFEUB010001658.1:0-10000 GCA_024529925.1 Ophthalmolycus amberensis | reverse complement strand
TTTTTGGTACCAATGACGAACAATTGAAATCACCGCTGAGCTTCAATCACTGATGTTAAAACCCACAAACCAAGCCAGAAATCTAGGTGTAGTTATGGATTCAGACCTCAACCTGAACAGCCATATCAAGACAATTACAAAATCAGCCTACTATCACCTGAAGAATATATCAAGGATTAGAGGACTTATGTCTCAACAGGATTTGGAAAAACTTGTCCATGCATTTATCTTCAGCAGACTGGACTACTGTAACGGTGTGTTTACAGGTCTCTGTAAAAAGTCTGTCAGAAAGCTGCAGCTGATTCAGAACGCTGCAGCTCGAGTCCTCACTAAGACCAGGAGGGTGGATCATATCACCCCAGTTCTGATGTCTTTGCACTGGCTTCCTGTCCAACAAAGAATTGACTTCAAAATCCTACTGTTGGTTTACAAAGCACTGAATGGTTTAGGGCCAAAATACATCTCTGATCTGCTGCTACCTTATGAAACCATCCCGACCCCTTAGGTCGTCTGGGACCGGTCTACTTTCTGTTCCAGAGTCAGAACTAAACATGGAGAAGCAGCGTTTCAGTTTTTCTGCTCCACATATCTGGAACAAAGTCCCAGAAAGCTGCAGGTCTGCTGAGACCCTCAGCTCATTTAAATCAAGATTGAAGACTTTATGTTTGCTGCTGCCTTTAATTGAACCACATTCAATTAATATATTAATCAATTTCCTGCATTTCTGCATTTTACTACTGTATTTTATTTCTTACACTGTTCTTAATTGCTGTTAAATCTCCTTTTCTTTTGCCTTATGTTTTGATGCTTTTAATGGTTTTAAAAGGACTGCACAATATATCGCCATTTCCTCCGGGACCGAGTTCGTGCAAGGCGTACACTATAAAACGCAGATCGGCAGAGATCTTTTCCAGACGTGGTTTGTGTGCGAGTAATTGCAGAATTGCGGCAGTGTGGTGGTTGATTGCGTGCAGCGTAATGTCTCAGGGAGACATCGATTATTGTTTCAATGTATGTTTTAAATCTCCTTTACTTTTGCCTTTATGCTTTTAATGGTTTCATGTGAAGCACTTTGAATTACCTCGTTGTTGAAATGTGCTATACAAATAAACTTGCCTTGCCTTGCCTTACTACTATTACAAATATCACTACTGCTACTACTACTACTTATTCTAATGCTACTAATACTTCTACTACTAATAATACTTCTACTTCAACTACAACTTCTACTACTATTACTACAAATATCACTACTTCTGAAATTTGTTTAAGCTACAGAAATTGTTCAAATATCAAAATGTTCAGCTCTTTCAGAAGAGGGGTGCTTTGACTTTTCATATTTGTAATCTTTAAACTTTTGAATTAAGCTTTTTGCAATTTTCTTTTGAATGGGATCTCTATGGAGAAAATCTTCAAATCCTGTTATACTTCTTCAACTTTCAAAGCCTTCTTCTTCCTCATACTTTCAGCTACAGACACCATAGTTAGACATTTCAACGAGAAGGTTTTTCAGCAGTGCAGTTTAAATGCTTTTGGGCTTCAACATTTTTCAGACAGTCTCCCATTTCTTAATTTTCAGCAATTTTTTCACAATTAATTTCAGCTTTCAGCATTCCAACGCATTTTCAGCAGGAAATGCATTTTCTAGTTATACTAGTTGCACTACTTATATTTTGACTCAAACTAGATTTTGCACTTTTTATTGCAAAATAAAAAATGTATTCAATAATTAGAGACAGCTTGAGTTCATCGGAGAGGGTTAGTGTCTTTTTCTTTCCTTCTGTAGAAACATATTGATCTTTGATTATAGACAAAAACCTTCCCATGATTTAAGGTGACCTCTGACCTCCAGGTATCCAATGATACAATAGTTCTGTGGTCCATCCAGTCCACAGGTGGATGAGGCTGACAGTTGAGTTGCTCGACCCACCATCAAGTCACCGAGCTGGGGATTACAGGAGCCGCCGGGACAGTGGTCATTGCGATCCTGGGGGTCCTGGAGTCGAGCTACTGGAAGAAAAACTGCAGGAGATAGATCAGTCGGTAAAATAACATTTTAAAGTAAATCTGTTTCAAAATGTTTCAGCAGACATGAGGAATATTTCCAGATGATGAAATAGTGACATCTGTGGTATGAATAGTTTGGAAACATCATTGACTTCGAGAAGAGCTGTATATAGAATATATTCGAGAATCTAAAAGAGATCTAGAAAGATACGTCAGGCAGAGTTGAGGATTTTCTTTATATGAATCACAATAAAGACTTTATTTGAGCTTATTGCAAATTACAACAAACAATGATGAATTAGTTGATTTCAGTGGAGAATCATTACAATATTATATCATATGTAGAACAATTTACAGAAGGTTTTTAAATCCACAGACTGAGGGGGAAAATCAAGTGACAACAAGCAGAAAAATTCTACCCAAGAGCTCAACAAGTGATTACATGTCTGAAGACACTTCATCTGCTGACAGAACAGAGTTTGATGCCAAAGAAAATCAGACGGATTCTCCCTGAATCTACAACCTGACAAGGCCTGCCTGCATCAATACACCTGATACCCTCCATCCTGGGTTCATACACCTGATTAATCCTAACTCAGGGGTCGGCAACCTGCGGCTCTTCAGCTCAAATTGATATCTTCTGGGGTCCAGGCTACAAGGCTAATGACACCAATGACTCTCTCCAGGAAAAGTCGGGGCCCTGTATGCAGGTAGCCATTTCAATTCCTGTCCTGCAAGTTTATAGAAAAAGAAAGGTGAGGCTGCGAAGAAACAATAGTAAACATGCAAACTTATCAAACTTAGCATACATTCCTCGTCAGCCTGTCCAAATAAATTGGGCAAAGAAAGCTTTAACCACATTAAACTTAGCTTTATTAAATGTCAGGTCTCTGTCAGGAAAAACATTTTTAATCAATGATTTTATTGTTAGGCACAAACTGGACATTTTGTTTTTAACTGAAACTTGGTTAAATCAAGATAACAGTGCAGCTGTTCTTATTGAATCAACACCTCACAACTTCAGTTTCATGAGTGAAACAAGAGCGCATAAGAAAGGAGGTGGAGTTGCTATTTTATTTCATGATTCTCTTCAATGCAAGCAGATGTCCTTTGGTCATTTTGGTTCTTTTGAATATGTGGCTCTGAATTCCACTCAAGCTTTATTCCTAAACATTTACAGACCGCCTAAATACTGTGCAACCTTCTTTGATGAGTTTACTGAACTGCTGTCTGTAATCTGTGTTGATTTTGACTGTGTTGTTATTGTTGGTGATTTTAATATCCATGTTGATAATCCCCAGGACAGAGAGTCTATAGAACTATGTGGTGTCCTTGATAACTATGATCTGACTCAGCATGTGACAGGATCCACCCACAACAGGGGGCACACTCTGGACCAAATCATCACCAAAGGTGTAAACATTTCCAAGGTCGCTGTGACTGATGTTGCACTCTCTGATCATTTCTGTGTTTTCTTTGAGAGTGCAATCTCCTTGCACACAAATGTCCAAACCAAGGTTGTGACAAAGCGTTACATCTCTGAAAACACCAGTGAACTATTTATTCAGAAGTTCTCCTCCACACCAGCCCTCTTTTGCCTCTCAGTCAATGAGCTTGTAGATGGCTTCAATTTTAAAGTAAAAAATATTATTGATGCCATTGCACCCACTAAAGTGAAGGTTGTCTCGGGTAAGCAAAGATCTCCTTGGAGAAATGCTATGCTGGTCAAAATAGAGAAACGAGAGTGTCGGAAAGCTGAGCGCAGATGGCGAAAAACTAATCTCCAGGTTCACTGTGACATCTATAAAGAGAGACTTCGCAATTATAATTTGGAACTTAGAAATGCAAGGCAGTCATTCTTCTCTGACATCATAACCAAAAACAAGAACAATACACGCGCCTTATTTGCTACCGTCGATAGGCTAACAAACCCTCCAGTGTCGGTAGCTGCTGAGCTCCAATCCACCTGGGCATGCAATCAATTTGCCTCCTTTTTTACTGACAAATTCAGAAAATTAGACAAGCAGTCAGTGCCTCCACACCAACCACAGGATATGTGTTGTCCCGATCTCTGAATAACATCCATTCAAATATCATGACACAATTTCATTCAATTGACCGTAGAAGCCTAGAAGACATTATACAACATCTGAAGTCATCCTCCTGCTGCTTGGATATTCTACCAACACACTTTTTCAAAAATATTTCAAACTGCATGACCACTGATCTTTTACAAATTGTAAACACATCCCTTCTCTCAGGTGTCTTCCCACAAGCCCTAAAACTGCAGTTATTAAACCGCTCCTAAAGAAGGCTAGTTTAGACTCCGCAACGATGAAAAATTATAGGCCAATATCAAACCTCCCATTTCTAAGTAAAATAATTGAAAAAGCGGTTTTCCAACAGCTGACCAACTTCTTGGCCGTAAATAACTGCTTTGATGTTTTCCAGTCAGGCTTTCGACAGCACCACAGTACTGAAACTGCTCTTGTTAAGGTTTTCAACGACATCCACTTAAACATAGATAATGGCAGAAGTTCAGTCTTAGTGTTACTGGATCTCAGTGCTGCATTCGACACGGTCGACCATGCCATACTCCTAGAAAGACAAAAAATCTGGGTGGGACTCTCTGGCACAGCACTTAACTGGTTTGAATCCTACTTGAATGACCGAGAATACTTTGTGTCTGTAGCTGATTACACATCAGAGCTGACTAAAATGACATGTGGTGTTCCCCAAGGTTCAATACTGGGGCCTCTTCTGTTCAACATCTACATGCTTCCACTAGCTCAGATTATGCAAAACAACAAAGTGTGTTATCATAATTATGCAGACGACACACAAATCTACATAACTATGTCACCAGGGGACTATAATCCCATACAAGGGCTGGGTAACTGCATTGAACAAATCAACAACTGGATGTGCCAGAATTTTCTTCAACTAAACAAAGACAAAACAGAAGTAATTGTTTTTGGTACCAATGACGAACAATTGAAAATCACCGCTCAACTTCAATCACTGATGTTAAAACCCACAAACCAAGCCAGAAATCTAGGTGTAGTTATGGATTCAGACCTCAACCTGAACAGCCATATCAAGACAATTACAAAATCAGCCTACTATCACCTGAAGAATATATCAAGGATTAGAGGACTTATGTCTCAACAGGATTTGGAAAAACTTGTCCATGCATTTATCTTCAGCAGACTGGACTACTGTAACGGTGTGTTTACAGGTCTCTGTAAAAAGTCCGTCAGAAAGCTGCAGCTGATTCAGAACGCTGCAGCTCGAGTCCTCACTAAGACCAGGAGGGTGGATCATATCACCCCAGTTCTGATGTCTTTGCACTGGCTTCCTGTCCAACAAAGAATTGACTTTAAAATCCTGCTGTTGGTTTACAAAGCACTGAATGGTTTAGGGCCAAAATACATCTCTGATCTGCTGCTACCTTATGAACCATCCCGACCCCTTAGGTCGTCTGGGACCGGTCTACTTTCTGTTCCCAGAGTTAGAACTAAACATGGAGAAGCAGCGTTCACTTTTTCTGCTCCACATATCTGGAACAAAGTCCCAGAAAGCTGCAGGTCTGCTGAGACCCTCAGCTCATTTAAATCAAGATTGAAGACTTTTCTGTTTGCTGCTGCCTTTAATTGAACCACATTCAATTAATATATTAATCAATTTCCTGCATTTCTGCATTTTACTACTGCATTTTATTTCTTACACTGTTCTTAATTGCTTTTCAATCTCCTTTTCTTTTGCCTTATGTTTTGATGCTTTTAATGGTTTTATGTGAAGACAAGTAAAAGAACTGCACAATATATCGCCATTTCCCCCAGGGACCGAGTTCGTGCAAGGCGTACACTATAAAACGCAGATTGGCAGAGATCTTTTCCAGACGTGGTTTGTGTGCGAGTAGTTGCAGAATTGCGGCAGTGTATGGTTGATTGAGTACAGCGTAATGTAAATCTCCTTTACTTTTGCCTTTATGCTTTTAATGGTTTCATGTGAAGAAAAGAACTGCACAATATATCGCCATTTCCTTCGGGACCGAGTTCGTGCAAAGCGTACACTATAAAACGCAGATCGGCAGAGATCTTTTCCAGACGTGGTTTGTGTGCGAGTAGTTGCAGAATTGCGGCAGTGTATGGTTGATTGAGTACAGCGTAATGTAAATCTCCTTTACTTTTGCCTTTATGTTTTTAATGGTTTCATGTGAAGCACTTTGAATTACCTTGTTGTTGAAATGTGCTATACAAATAAACTTGCCTTGCCTTGCATCAATACACCTGATACCCTCCATCCTGGTTCAATACACCTGATTAATCCTAACTCGGGTCGGCAACCTGCGGCTCTTCAGCCCCTCTGTTGCGGCTCCCTGAGTCTACATCCACACTAATACGTTTTTGTTAAACGATCTCCGTCCACATGGCGTTTCAGCATCGTTTTCTAAATCAGTGGTCCCCAACCTGGCCGCGGACCGGTACCGGGCCGTGGATCATTTGGTACAGGGCCGCACAGAAAGAATGAATATTATATTATTTCCGTTTTATTGATTATCAGAGTCTGAAAGAAGTTTTATTTCGAAAAATGACCGAATTCTCGAGCAATTTCATCCGCCTGTGCCTCTTGACACGTGTCAAGATGCTTGTCTCGGTCACATGATACGTTACATCAAAAATTAAGCCCGCAAACTAGCGAAAATGAGTAAATAACTTTTGGAGAGCTTCTTTGCAAAGGGGGAAAGGCCACTAAGGAGACAGAAGAAGAGCTACAACTTCCAAGAACATGAAAGTTTAATTTAACAGACAATATCAGGAGTCTGATTAAATATCAGGAGTGATTCTGATGCGCCAAACCCGCTCTGCAGAATATGTGGCGACAGAGGAAGATCAGCTGCTGGAGGTTGTAAACGACGGTGGCCTTAAAAGTATGTTTGAGACAACAACTCTGCTGGTGTTTGGATTAAAATCAAGGCTGAATATCCTGAGATCGCCACTAAAAAACGCACTGAAACCCTGCTTCCATTTCACACATCCTCTTTCTGAAGTGGGATTTTCTGCAGTGACGGCAATCAAAACTAAATGACGGAGTAGACTGGACATAAGGAACAGACTTCGGGTGTCATTGTCTCCCGTTACCCCCAGATGGGACCGTCTCGTTGCAGAGAAACAAGCTCAGGGCTCCCACTGATTCAGCGTTATTGTGAGTTATATTTATTTATGCATTTTATATTTGTTTTCATGCTGCTCGCTAGTCGCTCCAAAAACAGCTGCTTCCTCCGTAATAATGCAGACTTTAACTGAACAACAGCTGCTAGTAGAGACAACAAGGTCAGTAATACCTGACCTTAAATCAAAATGTTTTAATATTTAGTCAACTAAAATGTGCATCACATCCTATTACGCCTGTCAAGCGCCTTTCCCTGCAGGTGGCTAATCATGATTGCAGACCCCCGCCCTCGGTAAACTATCAATGGATAAATCCAAAAAAGAAAAGTCACGGAGGAAAATAGAGTTTAATTTATCGTGGACATATTCATTTGCTTTCACTGCCAACGATGCTGGTTTACCTGTATATGATTGATATGTGCCAACAATGTAATGTTGAATGTCACTTCCAGAACAAACACACAGCATGTGCTGAAAAGTATCACGCTGGAGATGATTTCTCAACTGCTGCAGCAAACTCTCCTCTTCATAAGAGTTTGATATTGTTCAAACAGGTAAAATAGCAATAAAATGTCAAGAATTGTCTTTATTCTTGTTCTATAATTTCATAAATACAACAAACTATAGTTTTTGTATATATAATATAACTATATACAAAACTTTATCAGCTGTGATATCAAATAGCTTTTGCGGCTCCAGACAAATTTTATTTGGTGGAAAATAGAACGAAATGGCTCTTTGGATAGTAAAGGTTGCCGACCCCTGTTCTAACTGGATCAATACACCTGATTCCCTCTATCCTAGATCAATAAACCTGATACATCCATCCTGGATCAAGACACCTGATACATCCATCTTGGAGCAATACACCTGATACATCCTAAGTGGATCAATACCTCTCCTCTCTTTTTTGATGAATACATTTCCTCTCTGATTAAATGTTAGATCTTGTCTGATCTTTACAATCAGTTCACCCTAAAATCTACCTGATTACATTTGACAGAATCATCAACATCGTGACATCACACGTTATTTTGGAAAACAAATTAGCCAATGAGCTTCATGTACCAAACAGCTTAATATGCCAATCAGCTTAATATGCCAATCCAAATCCAGAAAATGTGACTAAACAAGCTGAACTCACCTATGAAGAAGATGAAGATCATGTTGTGCTGAGATGTTTGATGGACTCTGATGGACTCTCTGACTGCTGGACTCTCTGCTGGACTATGCTGGACTATGATGGACTCTCTGATGGACTCTTATGGACTCTACTTGATTCTCTGATGGACTCTCTCCTGGACTCTGCTGGACTCTCTGATGGACTCTGAAGGACTCTCTCACTCTCTCTGCTGGAGCACAAACATGTACAAAGATTCAAACACATAATGAGTTAAATATATAATTTATTGTCTGACGGCTGATCTGAGCTCAGTTTTATCTCCCAAAACAAATAAAACACAAACCTAGAGTCCTGAACACAAACATCAAAACCACAACCCAACCTTCATCTGTGAGGGACTGTTGACATTTACAATGGACAGGAATTCCCTTCTGGTGGTTTCATGACTTCACATTAAACTGCAGACAAACTACACATAAAGTGAAGAATCTTTGTTTTTGAGACAGTCCCTGAGTCAAAATGTATGTCTTCTGTCTTTCACAAACCAGATCTGGACCAGGACATATAATAGTAACACCCCCCCCCCCCCTTGCAGTAGCCTTCGGGGACTGATGAACTTTAAGGGGAATGTTTGGGCCTCAGCAGTAATTGTGGTGATTTACTGAATGAGTGTGTTTCTACTTAAACTCAGAGTAGAAACTGTGCTGACATGTAAAACAATGCAGAAGGTCCTGTTAGTGAATAACAGGCTGTCAGTAACTGTGTGTGAGCAGAAGCAACGTTCATGTTTTATTGTATTTCTGCTGTTAAATACAGTATGTGTATAACAGTCTAACTTTGTGCCATCTAAGAATTAAAGACACCATCAAAGAATCAAAGACACCATCGAAGATTATTTCAATGCTTTATTTCCTCTATTATACAGCCATCAGGTAGGACTGAAAGAATGGCAGGGACTCAGCCTTTGTATATCAGAAATCAGTATTAAAGCTAGTGTTTGTAAACTCGAGAAAGTAGCATGAGTTTGCCATATTTTTCAAATAATCCAAGCGAAAAACCCAGCCCAGTCTCTATTTCAATGAAAGTAGCTAGCAGCACCTGCTGCAAAAGTTGTTAAATCTACCAAAAAAGTCACTGAGCCAGCAACAGTGACAACCTGTGTATTCAGGCCTTCCTTTCAAAGCCACTCTCCCAAAAGTGAAATACTAAATAATGAACTTAAACATATATAAAAGTAAAACGACAAACACAGCTATTGTTAGAACTTACAGCTTTCAAGCTAGCAGCTTGTGGAAGACTTATTATACTAAATGATTTACCACCACACATCAAGAAAACTAACAACCTCAGAATAAGTACTTTGTATTTAGAAAAGTGAAAGTTGATCTGTTTTCTACTACAGCCAGTCACTGTCATTGCCACGGTAACATGTTGTCTCACTATGACTCCAACAGATTACACTTATTAAAACTAAACACACATCAGCTCAGCTTATCCGCTTACATTTGGTTGAGCGGTTTTGTTAGAAACTACTTAAATCCAGGTTGGTGGAGAGCAACACCTCCAACATGTCAAATAAAGATTAAAGACACTTTATCAATCTACCAACAACATAAATCATCATAAGTCAACTAGCAACAGGGTTCAGGTCTCATTTGGAACAAATAGAGAGTGAATAGGAGCCTACCTGCTTCTG
>JAFEUB010001657.1:35000-42468 GCA_024529925.1 Ophthalmolycus amberensis | reverse complement strand
TCATCCAGCCAAAGCTGAAGATACAATATCTCTGTATTAGTCTAACTTCCACCACATTACAGAAGGAGAAAACTATTATTATTTTTCAGTCCAAATATAAACAAACAGATGGACGTCTAAAACAGCACACAAGGAGAGAAAAAAAAAACAAAGGGTGCTTCCTGTTTAGAAAATAGAAAAGATGAAAATCATTGATCTCAGAACACATTAAATATAATTTCAGACATTTGCTGTCACCATCATACGGACTGGAGATCAGTACCTGATGCTCTTCACTATAAATCTCACTGTTTAAAAAATATATTAGGATTTTCTTTTGATATTTAGTATATCCATCAATGTGACAAAAGTACATTTAACAGTTATAAACAATCAAAGAAAAGGAAATAAAATGTTATGCAGATGAGACATTTAGTTCAGAAGATAGAAACTCTTTGATTGGACAGTTTTTACCTTTGTGATGTTTTAAACTCACCGTTTTCAGATTTGCCACCACTTCATTTTTCTTTCAGGGTCGAAGGTTGTGATGACGTTCTCAATGCGGTGGCTGTTGGGGTTGCCATGGCGATTGTATGGCAGATGAGAGTCACATGTGAAACATTTTTTTTCCGCCTGATGGACGAAGTCACATTAAACCAAACTGATCAATAATTATCAATACGTCATTGTATAAAATGTATTATGAAGTCTCAGTTCCTTTAGCAGCATCTGACTTGTGACCCGTTTCAATACAACTTGACTTGTTTTTAACAATTTTCGAAAATTAACTTTGACTTTATTGATTATTGACCAGTACAAAGCTCTGATTTATTCTGTCTGATTTAGAAAAATTTACACTTTGCCATGATGAACAAGTAGAATTATCTCAAGATGAAAAACACTGTAAGTGGTTGTTGTGGAAATGTATCATATGGTTCTTTTAGTTATAACTTGTATCACTTAAACCTGCATATAACCCTAATGAAAAGGCTGTGAACCTGGCCTTGGGGGGTGCAGCGGCCGACGGAGGATGACATCTGCGAGGGGGAGGGTCAAGGGAGAGGAGACGAGATAACGCGCATATATACTCTGTTTTGTCTATTCATTGTTGTTAGACCTCCGAACCATCCGTGGGGAAAGAGCTCTATTATCCACATCTTTATTCTTTATTCCGTACGTTTTTTGGCACTTATCTCCTTCCACATTTTTTAAGCTACAGAAACCGTTTGAGTATCAAAATATTCAGCTCTTTCAGGACATGCCGGCTATGAATTTTCATATTTCTACCTCTTATGCTTTTGAAATATTAAGTATTTTGCAATTTATTTTGGAATGGGATCTCTATGGAGAAAATTTTAAAATCCTCTTAAACTTCTTAAACCTCTGCTACATACACCATTCCAACTTTAAAAGGTTGAAAAAACCCTGAACTATTGCTGTATAATTCACTTTTTGATATCTTTTACACTTTTTGAACTGTCACAATTTAACTTTTATGATTTTTTATGACTTTATAATGGGTGTGTATTGCGCAGCTCAGACTGCGTGATGTTATCGCTAGAGTGAAGAGGAACGTCAGAATCTTGTGAAAAAAACATTTCTACTTTAACACTGATTCCACAATTTTCACTCTTCATGCAAAATTATGGGTAAAACGGTAGCTAAGTGTGTCCTGGTGTAAGAAATTTGAACATTGAACTAGTGTATTTAGTAGATATAATAAAGGTGTTTAATAATTCATAATTAAGAATTCATAATTAGTCATAATCATAAGTGTTTTGGGAATGCATAATTAAGATAAAACATAAAGTGTTGTAAGATTAAAAGCTAAAAGACATGACGCTTCTGCCAAAGTTGCAGAAGCTTAGCTTTTATACTGAAGGATTATCATAGAAGGGATTAAGCCATAACTGAGAAGTTTGAATGTGTTAGCAGCTCAGGGAGAGAGAGATGTTGAGATAGGCGTTTACAGAAGTGCATAGAGAAGTTAGCTAATAAACATTGAGACAGACGGAAGGGGAGGAGTCGCGAACGAATATGTGGGCGGGAGATAGGAAGACTTTTTTCCTCTTGTTACGTTACATTCCCAGGCGACGGTGTTTTTGCCCTGAGGAGCGAGAGAGGTTTTTGCACCGGGTGGGTAAGGTTGAAATATTGTAATATGTCATAGGAGTATGTACTCCAATGTTTAAACTGTAATCGTACTTACATCAGTGGGATTAAATCCTTTTAACTGTAAACCAGATTTGGTGGAGTTATTATTGCAGCGAGTCAACTGTAACAAACAGCTGGACGCACGTGAGATCTGGCCTCCTCCACGTTGGGGTGAAATTCGGCCCTAACAAAATTTGGCAAACCACGAAAGGGACGCTCTTGCCGGCTCGCTGCTGTGTGCGCTGGAGGCTGCGTTGGTCAAGCAGGCATCCTGGGCCCATAATATCGGTAAGCAGAGCCATTTCATGAAATCTGTGAGTTAGCTTCTAGGATCTTAGGGGAGGCCTGTTTGACTGGCGCAGCTAACAGCTAACGTTAGCTCTGAGGTGCCGGTGAGGCCGATCCACGGAGGAGGCAGAGTTCCACTGAGGTGAGTTACGATTTACAGTCTGAAGTATACTAGCATGGTGCACAGAGGGACTAGTCAAGAGAATACAGAGGATCCAGAATAAAGAAATTAAAGATAAAGATAACAGCGCTGTTATAATAACATCACACTGGAATTCACGAACGGTTATCTGCTAGGCAAACTAGCGTGCTTATTTTGAGAGACTCTGGCTTGAAAAAGCATAGCTGGGTTTGGCAGACAACGTGTTTAAAAGCAGTTATTTGTAGCTTGGCTAAACCTCGAGTCGAGTTAGATAAGCTGCTTAGAGAAGCTAATGCTAGCGGGAGTAGCTTCTGTGACCAGAACACAAGGGGTGATACATCGGTCTTGAGATCTCTCTCGTGTGCGTTTGGCTGTGCATTAAATTAAGCAATCGTGTGGATGTTTCGGAGTAAGTCGAATATGGGCTTTGGTGGAACGAGGCAGACTGTGAAGCGTGGTCGCTGACCAGTTCGTAGTGAAATAACTCGCGGGCGACCATGATTAACGGCGAGTCTGGGGAAGCTGAATAGCCTGTTAACCAGAGGATTTAAGGTTTGATAAAACCGGACAATAAGTCTGATTCTAATAAGTAGAATAATGAGCTGTTTGGTGGAACGAGACAGACCGTGAGAAGTGGCTACAGGACCGTTAGGAGTGCACGAACTCGCGCTGAAAACCATGATTAACGGCGAGTCTGGGGAAGCTAAATAGCTGGTTACACCAGAGAATTTAAGGTTAAATAAAACCGGACAGTAAGTCCAATCAATACGTGTGACTAGTCTGTGTTTTAGCAGCGTGGAAAGACGTTTAAATGATGAAATAACATTGCATGATCTGTGAGGAGCTAACGTTAGCTACGGTGTAGCTCCGCTTTGTTGTACTCTGTATGTAAAATAAAAGTGTTTATAAAAAGAAAATAACCGGTGGATGGTGAGAGGAGACAAAGGGGTATGTGTGGAATTAATGTGGGGAATTTTGGTGAAACGTGTGTGTGCGTGTATTCTTTACTAGAAGCTCCGTTTTTGTCGTTAGCATAGCGGTTAGCATATCCTTTACCAAAAGAACCAGTTTGACGTAGAACTTCCTGTTGACAGAAAAGCGTAGAAGAAGAATATAAGGCAACTCTACTACCTAGTGGTGAGGAGGTGTAACTGCTAGATGATAATAGTCCTAGTGTTTGGAATCTGTAATTACATTGGTATTAAAACAGGCTGATATCTGGTGGCTTAGAGGCAATCACAGCCTAGTTTTATAATGTTGCAAGAGGTTCGCCACCCAGGGGATTAATAGATAAATTACAATAATATAGTTTTTAGATATACACTTCTAATATTCATTGCCTTTGAGTTTATGATCTGTAAGCCTACATTCTGACTTTAGTTTTAATTAAGCATTACAACTTTAGTTGTTGACTTTGGGGTTAATTCAGCATTGAAACAAGCATTAATGGTTTCAGCTGTGCTTATTCAATACTTGAACGTAATCGTGATTCATTAGTAAATGAGATTCGTTATTGTGCAGAGTGGATTGTAGGTGTAGTTCAACAGTTTGACTTGCATTGGTATTTCTGATTGAATATCTTTGAATACAGGTATTGATTTTTGAAGTTGAATTTAATATTTAATCGATTAATTATTAATCATTTTTTAATTTCGATTTTAAACCTTTTGAATTTGATTCTGATTAAGATGTTGTGTTTGATTTAAGAGTTCTATCCTCAATTTTGGGTCAAGATTTCTTCACATGTCCTGTATTGACTAATTTTGGTACATTTACGATTTTACACAGTTCCGAAGAACCAATTTTGACACGGACCGCGCTAAAATAGTTGAGAGATCGTTGACCTCTCATACACTACAGACGTATGCTAACATTTACTGCTGAACTTTGGGCAGTTTTGTGTTTGTTTTAGTCAAGGTGCGTGGTCTAGTGGATCCAGATCTGGGAAGTGAAGCAGTGGATCCCAGTTTGGAGTCAACAACCGCACACAATACAGCACAGAGGGTGACAAACGCAGAAGCAGCAGCGGACGAAAGGAAGCCGCCTCCTGTTGTGTCACCAGGCAGTCTGGTGTGGATAAAAGTCCACAAGCGCAGGTGGAGTGAACCAAGGTGGACAGGTCCATGGGAGGTAATATTAGCAACCTCACATGCAGCAAAGGTAAAAGGTAAACCAGGAGCTACTTGGCACCCACCTCACTCACTGTGCAGCAGCGAAGGTAAAGACACTCGCAGAGACAGGATTGAACATCAAACAGGCAAAATTTGAAGCTAAAGACACCTCAAAAGAGGGTTTAGACAGTACTGACAATGACGTTTCCCCCACAGTTTAAGCAAGACCTTCCATTAGGAGACTCTAGGTTCAGTGGGTTATGGAAGTCTGTAATTATTTGCTTCCTGATTTCAGCAGTTTCCCTCTTAGCATGGGGAATTAAACACAGACGGGAACCAGAACACATGCATGACTACGTCAAGATTCGACATTTAGCCTCAGTAACTAATCAAACCGATCCCCGACCACGTAGAGAGGTTTCTCTGACGACACTCACCTATGAAAATGTAACTCTCACTCTTACGTTCAAAGAAGGTACAACATCAACGGTCCAGTTCGACTTCTGTGAAGTAGTTTCCTGTCCCAAGTATGGTAAGCTGTTATCATATTATCACTGTGATTGTGAAGACTGGGGATGGGCAACGTTGAACACAGGCGGCGAGGGTTTAGGAAAAGACTCTAACCCAGGCCTTAAAGACCGACTAAAGATGTTAAAATGCCCCAGCTTCTTATCACATGTGTAGAAAGGGGGTGGGTAGGTGTAATCCTTTAAGACTTACCTTAACAGACCCAAAATTGACTGACGGAGGACTTTACGTAGTACAGGGAAAGGCAACTACTGATGGTCCTGCCCCACAAGGGCTCATTAGGATTATTGTTAAGCCTGCCAAAAAGATCATGGATGACCAGGTTCGACATACGACTGATGCAGAGAATGAGGTACCGGGGGTGGAAACTGGAATGGCAGATGGGAATTTATGGCTCCGGTGGGTACAATATACGGCTTCAAGTCAGAGAAGTACAGATTGTATTGTGTGTTCAGGACCTAGACCCCTAGCAACACCAGTTCCTTCAAGATTTAGACCCCTAAGCCCTGAATTTAGTTGTATTTTAACTCTGTTTACTGATGACACTTTGCCCCTTCATCACACTTGTCAGGGGCTACACTGGGATTACCCACCTGTAGAATATAATACCCCCCCTCTGTTCAAGGTTTCAGAGGGTCCATTTGATTGTATAGTCTCAGATACAGCTAAGGGGCCCAATGTAGGTAGTATTATTGAAGCAAATTGTAGCAACAGTCACAATGCTAGCGACTATCTATATAACAGTGTGTTAAGACAGACAGCACCCAGAGCTGATTTATGGTGGTGGTGTGGAGGAAGAACCATATATCCAGTCCTGCCTAAAGATTGGACAGGTAGATGCGCGTTGGTGCAACTTATATTGCCATTCTATATCTTGCCTGTCAATGACGCAACTTATAGAGAACTCATCTCTCCACGCCCACAGGCTAACAGAAGATCCAAAAGAGATGCCGGTAGCCCAAAGGAGCTTTTGGGTGCCAAGGGGGGTGTCTAACGACTTTCAAGCCAGAAATCAAATAGCAGCAGATTTAGAATCTGTTTTCTATCAAAGGGGAACGATTAATAAAAATGTCGATTGGATCAACTACATTTACTATAACCAACAGCGTTCTGTAAACTTCACCAGGGACGCCATATCAGGGCTGCATGCACAGCTGGCGAAGACTAGTCTAATGACCTTGCAGAACAGAATGGCATTAGATATGATTTTAGCAGAGAAAGGTGGCGTTAGCCAGATGTTTGGGACTGCTTGCTGTACTTTCATTCCAAATAACACAGCTCCTGATGGATCGGTGACCAGGGCTCTGGAGGGGCTGACAGCACTCAGCCAAGAGCTAGCGGAGGACTCTGGTGTCACGAATCCATTCACCGACTGGTTGGAAAGTATGTTTGGCAAGTGGAAACATACATTTTTGTCAATCGTAATTACTCTGTGTGCTGTCGTCGTAGGCCTCCTAGTCGTCTGTGGGTGTGGGTTCCCTTGCATCCGTGGACTCCTACAGGGGTTTATTGCTTCAACGATGAGCCAGACACAAGTCCAGGGCAACCAGTTATGTGTCAAGGATGAGGAAGAATTGGAGCTTCTGATGGCCACCGTCTAGATGAGGCCACCAGGGGTGCCATAGCGGAACTTCACAAGCAGTTCCTGACCATCCTCTCGGAGATCCTGAAGGACCTAATAAGGCCCAGATGGACTTCTAAAACACATCCGCCTACAGACTGTCTCCTGATCGTGCCCGCCCCAAGACATGGAAGGCGATGGACTTCTAAAACACATCCGCCTACAGACTGTCCCCTGACGTCAATGGATACGACTCCTTTTGCGTTAGCGAGGCAAGCGTAGGGAGAAACAGACCGAATAGGAATACTTGAAATGATATCTGTATGCATGAGTTGTTGTTTGCCACTGTTTAGATAGTTAGGGAGCCTCTCCCTGGATTGAGTAGGGGGGAGGTCTCCAGGGACATTTGAGTAACTAACTACATTCGAGTAACTAACTCACAGTGAACTGTGGGTTAGGGGGGAATTGTAAGAAATTTGAACATTGAACTAGTGTATTTAGTAGATATAATAAAGGTGTTTAATAATTCATAATTAAGAATTCATAATTAGTCATAATCATAAGTGTTTTGGGAATGCATAATTAAGATAAACATAAAGTGTTGTAAGATTAAAAGCTAAAAGACATGACGCTTCTGCCAAAGTTGCAGAAGCTTAGCTTTTATACTGAAGGATTATCATAGAAGGGATTAAGCCATAACTGAGA
>JAFEUB010001657.1:0-25000 GCA_024529925.1 Ophthalmolycus amberensis | reverse complement strand
ATTTTACTACTGTATTTTATTTCTTACACTGTTCTTAATTGCTGTTAAATCTCCTTTTCTTTTGCCTTATGTTTTGATGCTTTTAATGGTTTTAAAAGGACTGCACAATATATCGCCATTTCCTCCGGGACCGAGTTCGTGCAAGGCGTACACTATAAAACGCAGATCGGCAGAGATCTTTTCCAGACGTGGTTTGTGTGCGAGTAATTGCAGAATTGCGGCAGTGTGTGGTTGATTGCGTGCAGCGTAATGTCTCAGGGAGACATCGATTATTGTTTCAATGTATGTTTTAAATCTCCTTTACTTTTGCCTTTATGCTTTTAATGGTTTCATGTGAAGCACTTTGAATTACCTCGTTGTTGAAATGTGCTATACAAATAAACTTGCCTTGCCTTGCCTTACTACTATTACAAATATCACTACTGCTACTACTACTACTTATTCTAATGCTACTAATACTTCTACTACTAATAATACTTCTACTTCAACTACAACTTCTACTACTATTACTACAAATATCACTACTTCTGAAATTTGTTTAAGCTACAGAAATTGTTCAAATATCAAAATGTTCAGCTCTTTCAGAAGAGGGGTGCTTTGACTTTTCATATTTGTAATCTTTAAACTTTTTGAATTAAGCTTTTTGCAATTTTCTTTTGAATGGGATCTCTATGGAGAAAATCTTCAAATCCTGTTATACTTCTTCAACTTTCAAAGCCTTCTTCTTCCTCATACTTTCAGCTACAGACACCATAGTTAGACATTTCAACGAGAAGGTTTTTCAGCAGTGCAGTTTAAATGCTTTTGGGCTTCAACATTTTTCAGACAGTCTCCCATTTCTTAATTTTCAGCAATTTTTTCACAATTAATTTCAGCTTTCAGCATTCCAACGCATTTTCAGCAGGAAATGCATTTTCTAGTTATACTAGTTGCACTACTTATATTTTGACTCAAACTAGATTTTGCACTTTTTATTGCAAAATAAAAAAATGTATTCAATAATTAGAGACAGCTTGAGTTCATCGGAGAGGGTTAGTGTCTTTTTCTTTCCTTCTGTAGAAACATATTGATCTTTGATTATAGACAAAAACCTTCCCATGATTTAAGGTGACCTCTGACCTCCAGGTATCCAATGATACAATAGTTCTGTGGTCCATCCAGTCCACAGGTGGATGAGGCTGACAGTTGAGTTGCTCGACCCACCATCAAGTCACCGAGCTGGGGATTACAGGAGCCGCCGGGACAGTGGTCATTGCGATCCTGGGGGTCCTGGAGTCGAGCTACTGGAAGAAAAACTGCAGGAGGATAGATCAGTCGGTAAAATAACATTTTAAAGTAATCTGTTCAAAATGTTTCAGCAGACATGAGGAATATTTCCAGATGATGAAATAGTGACATCTGTGGTATGAATAGTTTGGAAACATCATTGAACTTCGAGAAAGAGCTGTAATAAGAATATATTCGAGAATCTAAAAGAGAATCTAGAAAGATACCGTCAGGCAGAGTTGAGGATTTTCTTTTATATGAATCACAATAAAGACTTTATTTGAGCTTATTGCAAATTACAACAAACAATGATGAATTAGTTGATTTCAGTGGAGAATCATTACATATTATATCATATGTAGAACAATTTACAGGAAGGTTTTTAAATACAACAGACTGAGGGGGAAAATCAAGTGACAACAAGCAGAAAAATTCTACCCAAGAGCTCAACAAGTGATTACATGTCTGAAGACACTTCATCTGCTGACAGAACAGAGTTTGATGCCAAAGAAAATCAGACGGATTCTCCCTGAATCTACAAACCTGACAAGGCCTGCCTGCATCAATACACCTGATACCCTCCATCCTGGTTCAATACACCTGATTAATCCTAACTCAGGGGTCGGCAACCTGCGGCTCTTCAGCTCAAATTGATATCTTCTGGGGTCCAGGCTACAAGGCTAATGACACCAATGACTCTCTCCAGGAAAAGTCGGGGCCCTGTATGCAGGTAGCCATTTCAATTCCTGTCCTGCAAGTTTATAGAAAAAGAAAGGTGAGGCTGCGAAGAAACAATAGTAAACATGCAAACTTATCAAACTTAGCATACATTCCTCGTCAGCCTGTCCAAATAAATTGGGCAAAGAAAGCTTTAACCACATTAAACTTAGCTTTATTAAATGTCAGGTCTCTGTCAGGAAAAACATTTTTAATCAATGATTTTATTGTTAGGCACAAACTGGACATTTTGTTTTTAACTGAAACTTGGTTAAATCAAGATAACAGTGCAGCTGTTCTTATTGAATCAACACCTCACAACTTCAGTTTCATGAGTGAAACAAGAGCGCATAAGAAAGGAGGTGGAGTTGCTATTTTATTTCATGATTCTCTTCAATGCAAGCAGATGTCCTTTGGTCATTTTGGTTCTTTTGAATATGTGGCTCTGAATTCCACTCAAGCTTTATTCCTAAACATTTACAGACCGCCTAAATACTGTGCAACCTTCTTTGATGAGTTTACTGAACTGCTGTCTGTAATCTGTGTTGATTTTGACTGTGTTGTTATTGTTGGTGATTTTAATATCCATGTTGATAATCCCCAGGACAGAGAGTCTATAGAACTATGTGGTGTCCTTGATAACTATGATCTGACTCAGCATGTGACAGGATCCACCCACAACAGGGGGCACACTCTGGACCAAATCATCACCAAAGGTGTAAACATTTCCAAGGTCGCTGTGACTGATGTTGCACTCTCTGATCATTTCTGTGTTTTCTTTGAGAGTGCAATCTCCTTGCACACAAATGTCCAAACCAAGGTTGTGACAAAGCGTTACATCTCTGAAAACACCAGTGAACTATTTATTCAGAAGTTCTCCTCCACACCAGCCCTCTTTTGCCTCTCAGTCAATGAGCTTGTAGATGGCTTCAATTTTAAAGTAAAAAATATTATTGATGCCATTGCACCCACTAAAGTGAAGGTTGTCTCGGGTAAGCAAAGATCTCCTTGGAGAAATGCTATGCTGGTCAAAATAGAGAAACGAGAGTGTCGGAAAGCTGAGCGCAGATGGCGAAAAACTAATCTCCAGGTTCACTGTGACATCTATAAAGAGAGACTTCGCAATTATAATTTGGAACTTAGAAATGCAAGGCAGTCATTCTTCTCTGACATCATAACCAAAAACAAGAACAATACACGCGCCTTATTTGCTACCGTCGATAGGCTAACAAACCCTCCAGTGTCGGTAGCTGCTGAGCTCCAATCCACCTGGGCATGCAATCAATTTGCCTCCTTTTTTACTGACAAAATTCAGAAAATTAGACAAGCAGTCAGTGCCTCCACACCAACCACAGGATATGTGTTGTCCCGATCTCTGAATAACATCCATTCAAATATCATGACACAATTTCATTCAATTGACCGTAGAAGCCTAGAAGACATTATACAACATCTGAAGTCATCCTCCTGCTGCTTGGATATTCTACCAACACACTTTTTCAAAAATATTTCAAACTGCATGACCACTGATCTCTTACAAATTGTAAACACATCCCTTCTCTCAGGTGTCTTCCCACAAGCCCTAAAAACTGCAGTTATTAAACCGCTCCTAAAGAAGGCTAGTTTAGACTCCGCAACGATGAAAAATTATAGGCCAATATCAAACCTCCCATTTCTAAGTAAAATAATTGAAAAAGCGGTTTTCCAACAGCTGACCAACTTCTTGGCCGTAAATAACTGCTTTGATGTTTTCCAGTCAGGCTTTCGACAGCACCACAGTACTGAAACTGCTCTTGTTAAGGTTTTCAACGACATCCACTTAAACATAGATAATGGCAGAAGTTCAGTCTTAGTGTTACTGGATCTCAGTGCTGCATTCGACACGGTCGACCATGCCATACTCCTAGAAAGACAAAAAATCTGGGTGGGACTCTCTGGCACAGCACTTAACTGGTTTGAATCCTACTTGAATGACCGAGAATACTTTGTGTCTGTAGCTGATTACACATCAGAGCTGACTAAAATGACATGTGGTGTTCCCCAAGGTTCAATACTGGGGCCTCTTCTGTTCAACATCTACATGCTTCCACTAGCTCAGATTATGCAAAACAACAAAGTGTGTTATCATAATTATGCAGACGACACACAAATCTACATAACTATGTCACCAGGGGACTATAATCCCATACAAGGGCTGGGTAACTGCATTGAACAAATCAACAACTGGATGTGCCAGAATTTTCTTCAACTAAACAAAGACAAAACAGAAGTAATTGTTTTTGGTACCAATGACGAACAATTGAAAATCACCGCTCAACTTCAATCACTGATGTTAAAACCCACAAACCAAGCCAGAAATCTAGGTGTAGTTATGGATTCAGACCTCAACCTGAACAGCCATATCAAGACAATTACAAAATCAGCCTACTATCACCTGAAGAATATATCAAGGATTAGAGGACTTATGTCTCAACAGGATTTGGAAAAACTTGTCCATGCATTTATCTTCAGCAGACTGGACTACTGTAACGGTGTGTTTACAGGTCTCTGTAAAAAGTCCGTCAGAAAGCTGCAGCTGATTCAGAACGCTGCAGCTCGAGTCCTCACTAAGACCAGGAGGGTGGATCATATCACCCCAGTTCTGATGTCTTTGCACTGGCTTCCTGTCCAACAAAGAATTGACTTTAAAATCCTGCTGTTGGTTTACAAAGCACTGAATGGTTTAGGGCCAAAATACATCTCTGATCTGCTGCTACCTTATGAACCATCCCGACCCCTTAGGTCGTCTGGGACCGGTCTACTTTCTGTTCCCAGAGTTAGAACTAAACATGGAGAAGCAGCGTTCACTTTTTCTGCTCCACATATCTGGAACAAAGTCCCAGAAAGCTGCAGGTCTGCTGAGACCCTCAGCTCATTTAAATCAAGATTGAAGACTTTTCTGTTTGCTGCTGCCTTTAATTGAACCACATTCAATTAATATATTAATCAATTTCCTGCATTTCTGCATTTTACTACTGCATTTTATTTCTTACACTGTTCTTAATTGCTTTTCAATCTCCTTTTCTTTTGCCTTATGTTTTGATGCTTTTAATGGTTTTATGTGAAGACAAGTAAAAGAACTGCACAATATATCGCCATTTCCCCCAGGGACCGAGTTCGTGCAAGGCGTACACTATAAAACGCAGATTGGCAGAGATCTTTTCCAGACGTGGTTTGTGTGCGAGTAGTTGCAGAATTGCGGCAGTGTATGGTTGATTGAGTACAGCGTAATGTAAATCTCCTTTACTTTTGCCTTTATGCTTTTAATGGTTTCATGTGAAGAAAAGAACTGCACAATATATCGCCATTTCCTTCGGGACCGAGTTCGTGCAAAGCGTACACTATAAAACGCAGATCGGCAGAGATCTTTTCCAGACGTGGTTTGTGTGCGAGTAGTTGCAGAATTGCGGCAGTGTATGGTTGATTGAGTACAGCGTAATGTAAATCTCCTTTACTTTTGCCTTTATGTTTTTAATGGTTTCATGTGAAGCACTTTGAATTACCTTGTTGTTGAAATGTGCTATACAAATAAACTTGCCTTGCCTTGCATCAATACACCTGATACCCTCCATCCTGGTTCAATACACCTGATTAATCCTAACTCGGGTCGGCAACCTGCGGCTCTTCAGCCCCTCTGTTGCGGCTCCCTGAGTCTACATCCACACTAATACGTTTTTGTTAAACGATCTCCGTCCACATGGCGTTTCAGCATCGTTTTCTAAATCAGTGGTCCCCAACCTGGCCGCGGACCGGTACCGGGCCGTGGATCATTTGGTACAGGGCCGCACAGAAAGAATGAATATTATATTATTTCCGTTTTATTGATTATCAGAGTCTGAAAGAAGTTTTATTTCGAAAAATGACCGAATTCTCGAGCAATTTCATCCGCCTGTGCCTCTTGACACGTGTCAAGATGCTTGTCTCGGTCACATGATACGTTACATCAAAAATTAAGCCCGCAAACTAGCGAAAATGAGTAAATAACTTTTGGAGAGCTTCTTTGCAAAGGGGGAAAGGCCACTAAGGAGACAGAAGAAGAGCTACAACTTCCAAGAACATGAAAGTTTAATTTAACAGACAATATCAGGAGTCTGATTAAATATCAGGAGTGATTCTGATGCGCCAAACCCGCTCTGCAGAATATGTGGCGACAGAGGAAGATCAGCTGCTGGAGGTTGTAAACGACGGTGGCCTTAAAAGTATGTTTGAGACAACAACTCTGCTGGTGTTTGGATTAAAATCAAGGCTGAATATCCTGAGATCGCCACTAAAGCACTGAAAACCCTGCTTCCATTTCACACATCCTCTTTCTGAAGTGGGATTTTCTGCAGTGACGGCAATCAAAACTAAATGACGGAGTAGACTGGACATAAGGAACAGACTTCGGGTGTCATTGTCTCCCGTTACCCCCAGATGGGACCGTCTCGTTGCAGAGAAACAAGCTCAGGGCTCCCACTGATTCAGCGTTATTGTGAGTTATATTTATTTATGCATTTTATATTTGTTTTCATGCTGCTCGCTAGTCGCTCCAAAAACAGCTGCTTCCTCCGTAATAATGCAGACTTTAACTGAACAACAGCTGCTAGTAGAGACAACAAGGTCAGTAATACCTGACCTTAAATCAAAATGTTTTAATATTTAGTCAACTAAAATGTGCATCACATCCTATTACGCCTGTCAAGCGCCTTTCCCTGCAGGTGGCTAATCATGATTGCAGACCCCCGCCCTCGGTAAACTATCAATGGATAAATCCAAAAAAGAAAAGTCACGGAGGAAAATAGAGTTTAATTTATCGTGGACATATTCATTTGCTTTCACTGCCAACGATGCTGGTTTACCTGTATATGATTGATATGTGCCAACAATGTAATGTTGAATGTCACTTCCAGAACAAACACACAGCATGTGCTGAAAAGTATCACGCTGGAGATGATTTCTCAACTGCTGCAGCAAACTCTCCTCTTCATAAGAGTTTGATATTGTTCAAACAGGTAAAATAGCAATAAAATGTCAAGAATTGTCTTTATTCTTGTTCTATAATTTCATAAATACAACAAACTATAGTTTTTGTATATATAATATAACTATATACAAAACTTTATCAGCTGTGATATCAAATAGCTTTTGCGGCTCCAGACAAATTTTATTTGGTGGAAAATAGAACGAAATGGCTCTTTGGATAGTAAAGGTTGCCGACCCCTGTTCTAACTGGATCAATACACCTGATTCCCTCTATCCTAGATCAATAAACCTGATACATCCATCCTGGATCAAGACACCTGATACATCCATCTTGGAGCAATACACCTGATACATCCTAAGTGGATCAATACCTCTCCTCTCTTTTTTGATGAATACATTTCCTCTCTGATTAAATGTTAGATCTTGTCTGATCTTTACAATCAGTTCACCCTAAAATCTACCTGATTACATTTGACAGAATCATCAACATCGTGACATCACACGTTATTTTGGAAAACAAATTAGCCAATGAGCTTCATGTACCAAACAGCTTAATATGCCAATCAGCTTAATATGCCAATCCAAATCCAGAAAATGTGACTAAACAAGCTGAACTCACCTATGAAGAAGATGAAGATCATGTTGTGCTGAGATGTTTGATGGACTCTGATGGACTCTCTGACTGCTGGACTCTCTGCTGGACTATGCTGGACTATGATGGACTCTCTGATGGACTCTTATGGACTCTACTTGATTCTCTGATGGACTCTCTCCTGGACTCTGCTGGACTCTCTGATGGACTCTGAAGGACTCTCTCACTCTCTCTGCTGGAGCACAAACATGTACAAAGATTCAAACACATAATGAGTTAAATATATAATTTATTGTCTGACGGCTGATCTGAGCTCAGTTTTATCTCCCAAAACAAATAAAACACAAACCTAGAGTCCTGAACACAAACATCAAAACCACAACCCAACCTTCATCTGTGAGGGACTGTTGACATTTACAATGGACAGGAATTCCCTTCTGGTGGTTTCATGACTTCACATTAAACTGCAGACAAACTACACATAAAGTGAAGAATCTTTGTTTTTGAGACAGTCCCTGAGTCAAAATGTATGTCTTCTGTCTTTCACAAACCAGATCTGGACCAGGACATATAATAGTAACACCCCCCCCCCCCCTTGCAGTAGCCTTCGGGGACTGATGAACTTTAAGGGGAATGTTTGGGCCTCAGCAGTAATTGTGGTGATTTACTGAATGAGTGTGTTTCTACTTAAACTCAGAGTAGAAACTGTGCTGACATGTAAAACAATGCAGAAGGTCCTGTTAGTGAATAACAGGCTGTCAGTAACTGTGTGTGAGCAGAAGCAACGTTCATGTTTTATTGTATTTCTGCTGTTAAATACAGTATGTGTATAACAGTCTAACTTTGTGCCATCTAAGAATTAAAGACACCATCAAAGAATCAAAGACACCATCGAAGATTATTTCAATGCTTTATTTCCTCTATTATACAGCCATCAGGTAGGACTGAAAGAATGGCAGGGACTCAGCCTTTGTATATCAGAAATCAGTATTAAAGCTAGTGTTTGTAAACTCGAGAAAGTAGCATGAGTTTGCCATATTTTTCAAATAATCCAAGCGAAAAACCCAGCCCAGTCTCTATTTCAATGAAAGTAGCTAGCAGCACCTGCTGCAAAAGTTGTTAAATCTACCAAAAAAGTCACTGAGCCAGCAACAGTGACAACCTGTGTATTCAGGCCTTCCTTTCAAAGCCACTCTCCCAAAAGTGAAATACTAAATAATGAACTTAAACATATAATAAAAGTAAACGACAAACACAGCTATTGTTAGAACTTACAGCTTTCAAGCTAGCAGCTTGTGGAAGACTTATTATACTAAATGATTTACCACCACACATCAAGAAAACTAACAACCTCAGAATAAGTACTTTGTATTTAGAAAAGTGAAAGTTGATCTGTTTTCTACTACAGCCAGTCACTGTCATTGCCACGGTAACATGTTGTCTCACTATGACTCCAACAGATTACACTTATTAAAACTAAACACACATCAGCTCAGCTTATCCGCTTACATTTGGTTGAGCGGTTTTGTTAGAAACTACTTAAATCCAGGTTGGTGGAGAGCAACACCTCCAACATGTCAAATAAAGATTAAAGACACTTTATCAATCTACCAACAACATAAATCATCATAAGTCAACTAGCAACAGGGTTCAGGTCTCATTTGGAACAAATAGAGAGTGAATAGGAGCCTACCTGCTTCTGCTGCCACACTAAAAGAATGAACACACCTGGGCAGGTAACAGCACACCTGAGACAAATGTAGCCAGAGGCTGTTTGTATCAACGAGAGAAAGTGAGAGGGAGAGAGACAGAGGGAGAGAGAGAGACATAGAGAGAGATTTTTCTTTATTTTTACAAAAACACTTTATTTACATATTTATAATTTGTATAATAATTTGCTCAGGGAGATCTCAGGGAAAGGGTCTGCAGGGTCCGGCTCGACTTTTCCTTGGCTGTCGTTCATGAGGAGGCTCCTCTCTTTCCCAGTCAGCCTCTGGCTCCACAGCTCCAGGAGCCTCCTCGCCACCCGGACAGAATGCAGACCGAGCAGAGAGCCCAGGGCCGGGGCATCGCTCAGCATCGGCCCCACTGCATCCACCAGCTGCTGCAGGCACAGGGTTTGTGATTTGCGCAGCGCCCCCATCAGGCCAGGGGTGACACTGCTGCTGATGTCCAGCTTGGCCCTGTGAATCAATGGTTCTCTCAACAACCAGTACAGAGAGTTAGACTTTGGGCACCTTTTACGAGTAAAAAGGGCCCAAGACTTAAAAACACCCTGATAAAACAGAGGTAGCCCACTTAACTTTAAACAACTACAATCAATTAAAAACAGAGCAGTATCCAGCCCCAGGTTATCTGCATGTCTGAGAATGCAGCTGACCACATCTCTCCACACTAAACCATCCAGACTTGTGGGGTATTTTTCCACAAACTGAAGTCTAAAAGTGGTTAGGGTTAGGGGTTAGGGTTAGAGGGTTTACTGAATGGTGATCGTCTATAACGTTTTGAAAGTTGGTGCTAGCCTCCTGTAAACTTGCTGTGTGTGTTGGTATTAAGCCAGAGCACGTGTGTGTCAATGTTTGGTGGCTGTAGCTTGTTCCTTTGGTATAGCTGTCATAGACTCCCATTGCTTTGGGCTGGGGTCCTTAGAGGTCCTAGAGCCTGGGATAACTTTTGATAGGAAGGTCCTAGAGCCTTGGAAGTGGGCTCTACCCCCACTAATGTGGCCATTGCCATTGCGGTACCAGGCCTGAGGTTCTAGGCACTTGGGAAGGGGTAATAAATCCCCTTCACCATATATGGTGAAGAGGCTTAGATGGTGTATAGCTCTTGGCTACTTGGTGCTAGCCTCCTGAAAGTTGATGTGTGTATTCCTAGCCTCCTGAAACTTGGTGTGTGTATTCCGAACCCTTCAGGGTCAGTTGGATTTAAATCAATATAATGTCCCTGAGGAAAGATAGCTTTCCAAAGGTCCTGCAGACTGCTTGCTTGGCAGGCCGAATCAGGTCATCAGAGGGAATGTTTGATGCAAAATGCAGGCAGTTTCAACCTTTTTCTCAGATTTTATGACCATTTTTACACAGGTCAAATTTACCGGCATTTTAAAGGCCTATAGCGCCAATTTAGACCTTTATTCCTGTTTTTGGGCACCTTAACTTGCAGCTACGACCTCCAAATCGTAGTAATTTATCTCTGCCAAACATCAGGGTACTTACCTTCAACCAACCTGATTTCAGGACCGGAGTTTGGGGTGGGGTGATCCGCGGGTGGACGCTGGAATTAAAACTTAAAATGCTGTCCAGCGGCCTAAAGTAAAACAAAAACAAAAAAATAGTCGTTTTATTTGGAGGCGGAAGAGGGAGATAAACTGTATGTGCCCGTGCTCTCTGCCTACCTCCTTGGTAGGCAGAAAACTACTTTTCCCTTACCTAACCTGCCAGCGCCATAAGTACATCTTCCCTCTTGCTTTATAAAAACTCCAAAAACACAGAACAATAGCTGAGAACCTTATTTTTTTCTGGGGACTACATCCCAGAAAACTACACCCAATAGGGGAAATTAATTGGTGTAGAAAGGTGTTTTTTAAGATTGTATCTGGGTGATATGATGACTCTTTGTAAAACAAACACCCCCCCCCCCTTTTTTCCTTATTAAGAGGTATTTTTTGCAACCTCTGGAAACAATCGTTTGATCTGAGATTGGCTGCTAAGATCTTTTTTGAAAAAATGGTATCATTAGTCCTTGTTTTTCTCTCTAATTGGAGAAAATAACATGCAGGTGTGATGATGTGATGAGTATGTCCAGGTGTGTTTGAATACAGCACTGGGCCATTCATCCCTGCCAAGGAATCGGAAAAACAGCCGGCAGAAACGATATTTTAAAACTGTTCCAAACAGAAATAAACTTACCTTTAACCAACCTGATTTCAGGCCTTAATAAAAGGCATTTTTTGCAACCTCTGGAAAGATTTGTTTGATCCGAGATTGGCGGCTAAGATCCTTAAAGGGAAAATCATTAGTCCTTGTTGCCCTCTCTCTAATTGGAGAGAATAACATGCAGGTGTGATGTTGTGGTGATTATGTCCAGGTGTGGCCAGCGAATCAGGAGCTCTCTTTTAAACTCCTCCCCCTGGGTTTTCTTATATATTGTGTGTGTCTTGTTAGTTTCCCTATTATTCCTCTGAAGAAGTGTCATGGCGAAATGTCAGGAGCTCTTTTTATTGCACTTAACTTTTAGCCTTGCTGATTTTTAAATATATGGTTTTTAGATCCATGTTTTTACAACTATTTGATCCCTGCCCATGAAAGTAATTTGCACAAGAAATTGCACTTTACTGCACTGAAATAGCACTTTGACACCTTCTGGTCTTCTAGCCAACGGCCAAAGGCCTCGAGAAACCAGCCACCTTAGAGAGTGTGTGTGTGGGGTGGTTTTGCACAGTTTGCCAGTGTGACTTGTGCGTTGACACCTTAAAAGGGGTTTTGAGTGTGGTTTGACACCGTGAAGCACATTGTGGTTTTTAAAATAAACTGGCCTTTTCTCGGGTTCTTTTAAAGCCTCGAAAATTATATATTAATGTGCTAGTGTCCCAGAAACATGCTAAGTGCGCTTTAAATACTCAGGTCTTTTATTAGAGGGACCTAGAGGAAAAGAAAAGAACTTCTTCTTAAGGCCGATTAGGATCAATTTGAAAAAACCAGTAGGCAACTGTTGGGCAATTATTTGCACCTCAGTTTTTAGCCTGACTGACTTTTAACATATGGACCCTTGATCCATGGCTCTTTTAAAAAATTTTGATCCTCTCCTATAGAAGTTGTTTGTACAAGGTTAGTTTAGACTCCGCAACGATGAAAAATTATCGGCCAATATCAAACCTCCCATTTTTAAGTAAAATAATTGAAAAAGCGGTTTTCCAACAGCTGACCAACTTCTTGACCGTAAATAACTGCTTTGATGTTTTCCAGTCAGGCTTTCGACAGCACCACAGCACTGAAACTGCTCTTGTTAAGGTTTTCAACGACATCCACTTAAACATAGACAACAGCAGAAGTTCAGTCTTAGTGTTACTAGATCTCAGTGCTGCATTCGACACGGTCGACCATGCCATACTCCTAGAAAGACTAAAAATCTGGGTGGGACTCTCTGGCACAGCACTTAACTGGTTTGAATCCTACTTGAAGGGCCGAGAATACTTTGTCTGTAGCTGATTACACATCAGAGCTGACTAAAATGACATGTGGTGTTCCCCAAGGTTCAATACTGGGGCCTCTTCTGTTAAACATCTACATGCTTCCACTAGCTCAGATTATGGAAAACAACAAAGTGTGTTATCATAATTATGCAGACGACACACAAATCTACATAACTATGTCACCAGGGGACTATAATCCCATACAAGGGCTGGGTAACTGCATTGAACAAATCAACAACTGGATGTGCCAGAATTTTCTTCAATTAAACAAAGATAAAACAGAAGTAATTGTTTTTGGTACCAAGGACGAACAATTGAAAATCACCGCTCAGCTTCAGTCACTGATGTTAAAACCCACAAACCAAGCCAGAAATCTAGGTGTAGTTATGGATTCAGACCTCAACCTGAACAGCCATATCAAGACAATTACAAAATCAGCCTATTATCACCTGAAGAATATATCAAGGATTAGAGGACTTATGTCTCAACAGGATTTGGAAAAACTTGTCCACGCATTTATCTTCAGCAGACTGGACTACTGTAACGGTGTGTTTACAGGTCTCTGTAAAAAGTCCGTCAGAAAGCTGCAGCTGATTCAGTACGCTGCAGCTCGAGTCCTCACTAAGACCAGGAGGGTGGATCACATCACTCCAGTTCTGAGGTCTTTGCACTGGCTTCCTGTCCAACAAAGAATTGACTTTAAAATCCTGCTGTTGGTTTACAAAGCACTGAATGGTTTTGGGCCAAAATACATCTCTGATCTGCTGCTACCTTATGAACCATCCCGACCCCTCAGGTCGTCTGGGACCGGTCTACTTTCTGTTCCCAGAGTCAGAACTAAACATGGAGAAGCAGCGTTCAGTTTTTCTGCTCCACATATCTGGAACAAAGTCCCAGAAAGCTGCAGGTCTGCTGAGACCCTCAGCTCATTTAAATCAAGATTGAAGACCTTTCTGTTTGCTGCTGCCTTTAATTGAACCACATTCAATTAATATATTAATCAATTTCCTGCATTTCTGCATTTTACTACTGAATTTTATTTCTTACACTTTCTTTAATTGTTTTTAAATCTCCTTTTCTTTTGCCTTATGTTTTGATGCTTTTAATGGTTTTATGTGAAGCACTTTGAATTACCTTGTTGTTGAAATGTGCTATACAAATAAACTTGCCTTGCCTTACAAAAGTGCATTTGATTGTGCTATTATACCTTACCAATCTCAGGTCGCCTATGAAATAGACCTAGAGAAAGGGAAGAAAAAACCTTTTTAATATCAGGGAAGGATCAATCTGAAATAATCAGAAGGCAATTTCTTTTCCCCTTTGTTTGTTCGGTTTTTTTTAAAACCTAGGATTTCTATTTATTTGTCCACTTACCTGGCTCCTTATGGGGTTAGACCATGGCCTCTGGGAATCATGGACAGTCGTCGTCCCGCATTCATGTTGACAGGCTGTCTAGGAGCGTGGAAAGCACTAGACCATCCATCCCTGCCAATGAATCTGAAAATAAATTACAGAAAAGATATTTCAGGCTGTTACAAGCAGTCCATCATGCAGAAGTGGTAGACAGGACCTTTTGGACTCAGATGTTCCCAGTAGGGATGCGGAGACGAGTCAACAAGTTGACCTCCTTCATTAAACCCTCATCCCCTAATGCTGAGACCACTGCCAAGATCAAATTAAACACAGATGAATGGATGCGAAGTAACATGACTATTCTTGAGCAGCATTATGATCAGGTCATAACAGCTTGCCTGCAGGACCTGCCTCTTTTCGATCAAGTGGCATTGGATAAAGCAATCACCTATGGCAAAGCAAGGTATAAAACACGACTACTAGCCTCGTCCATTTCTGCCTTGATATCGCTGGTGCAGGGTGGGGCGAAGCCTCCATTGGAGTAGGTCGACTCCTGTCTGGACCCTGCTGGGGATGACTAGCAATTTCCGGAGCTGACGATCCATAGCACCGGCTCTGGACCTGGCCCAGGCCCCAACCCCAGTCTCGAGTCCAGTCCTCATCCTAACCCTGACCCTAATGCTAGTCCTAACCCCAACCCCAATTCCTGTCCTAACCCCAAACCTAACCATAACCCTACCCCAAATCCAACCCCCTACCCCAACCCACCTCCTCCATCTTGGGTGAGATTGGCCCCAGTGGGGTTACAGCAGAGAGAGTGGATCCTGAAATGATGGTGCAGGCTCAGGTATGCCTTAGGCAGGATTCAAACTGTGAGGAGAGGGTCCATCTAATCCTGAGGTGGACTGTGCTGCACTGTACTTTCATCCCACCTTTGACCTGTGGCCACTGGATAACATCCTACCGAGCCCACCTAGTGGAGTGAGTGGGTTGGTAACCGAGAACATTCCCGGTATGGGGATGCCAGTGATTAGGCGGGTGTCGCTTCCCCTTGATGCTACGGCACCCCCTCCATCACAAAGGCCGACCCGGCATGGTGACACCTACCAAAAACGGATTAAATGGTCTTTGAAGGTAGAAAAACTGGTGCTCGTGTTAGGCGACTCTAATTTAGGGAGAATACCAGGCTATGGTCATCCACTGGTGCAGGTGGACAGTTTTCCTGGGGCCCAAATCCATCATCTAAAGGGAATCCTGGAGAGATTGGACCCTTGCCCCCTTACCCGAAAGATTGTGCTCTCCATTGGCATGAACAACTGTCTGAGAGGGAATTTGTTTAATACCATCAAAAAGCAATTCCAGCAATTGATGGCAGTGATAGGCAGTCTTTCCCCAGGCGGAGGTCTCTGTGCCACTCATCCAATTCTCGACAAAGCTCCCACCGAGAACACAAACCCTTATAATACAAACAAACCTTTTCTTTGAAGAGAATTATAAGGTATTGGAGGGTGTGGAGGGATATCTCTTTGGGGTACTACCGCATGACCCAGCGCACTGGACACCAACGACTGCCTCGGAGATTCTAGAGTGTTGGCTGAAACAGTTGAATTAGAAGTTGGGGCGCAGAGAATATTCACCTTCATGTAAATAAATATATCTCTGCCAAACATAAGGGTACTTTTTTTCATTTTATTTTATTTTTTCAGGGACAATGCACACTAATCAACAGTTACACTGTAAGTGAGCCAGAGTTAGCCAGAGAGGCTAATTTCCATCTGCTGTCCCCGGCCAGATGTTACCTTACCTTACCTTCAACCAACCTGATTTCAGGACCGGAGTTTGGGGTGGGGTGATCCGCGGGTGGACGCTGGAATTAAAACTTAAAATTCTGTCCAGCGGCCTAAAGTAAAACAAAAACAAAAAAATAGTCGTTTTATTTGGAGGCGGAAGAGGGAGCAGGATAAACTGTATGTGCCCGTGCTCTCTGCCTACCTCCTTGGTAGGCAGAAAACTACTTTTCCCTTACCTAACCCTAACCCTTTATTACCCGTTTTACCCACACATATTGGGGGGACATTCACTCATTCCAATGCAAGTGAATAACAACGAGAAGAGTCATTGAAAATTAAAAGCACTGCTTTATTTATGGTATAAGAAGAAACCCCACAGCTGCCCTCTCCCTTGGGCAGTGGAGGAGGTGGATTAATAAGAGGGAGACATTTGGACCGCTGCCTCAAAGTCTTTCCTCAAATTTGCGGCATGTTGGCAGTCCAGTGAGAGAGCATAGAACCTGTCTGCTGTGTCTGTGTTGTGACACATGAAGTTGGTGATCTTCTTCCGCGTACTGGCTCTGTGGGTCTGCTGTGCCTGGAAACAGTAGAACAGAGGTTAGTAAAGCCAGCAGAGTTGTATTGTAATAAAGCATCAGTGGGCTGTCGACTGAAAAAAGAAACTTACATGTGCAGACACTGCAGTCCTTATATCGTTAAAGGTGGGATTGCCTGGCAGACTCATTTCGGCCCAGGATGTCTGCATGCAATGGCCAAGATTTTTAACAGGCCCCCTTGACGTGGTTAGCATGCGGTTGTTCTGCGGATTGAGGCTCTGGCGAAGCTCGATCCATCGCGCCAACCAGCTAAACTCCTCCGGATGAAGGAATATTAGAGCAGCACCAAATTCGCGGTTCGTCTTGTGGTCGTTTATATAGATGAGGACGCCGTCGTCCCTATCGTTTTTGTTCCCAGCCGCCTCCAGGACCTCCTCTACGGTCATGTTCGTCAGGACTCCAGGTCTATGGCCATAGACGGAGGCCAGAAATGCAGATAAATACCCATAAAAGGCGTCGCGGAGAGAAGGGTCGCAACCCTCTGCCTCCAGTTGGTCTGAAAAGACAGGGGGGAAAAACCCGGTTAGCGTCTTGGAGAGACAGGTGCAGTTCCATCTATAACTGTAGTCAGGTTCAGATATTCCTGATGTCTTACCCAGTATCAGCGGATCTTGGCTTTGGCCTTAATCTGGCACTTGTACAGCGATGATTTAGAGATGATCCGCGACATCTTTGTAGCCTTCACCTTCAGCAGACTTCACGGTCAGTCTGCTGCTCCTGGGTGGGGCCTCGCTCAAGTGGTAGATGTTTTGCAGGTAATAGTTTGACGTGGTCACCTTCATACCAACTTCTCCGAGGTACTCTGCATAGCTGCTGACAGAAAGACTACAATGTGTTTTGCACCCAAGCATGGAGGTCTTTCACCTCCAGGAGGCTGCATCTCCTCATTTTCACCCCAGAACATGCAGCAAGGCCTGGGCATATTGAAAAAGAAACATTACTTACTTCATTATTCCATCGACGTTGTCCATGAAACACCAGTCCCACAGCCTTTCCTCTCCGTACGCAAGGTAAAGATGAATGTTTTTATTCGTCTCAGTTTGGACTTAGCATTCTCTTTCTTCTTGGTGTTGCCACGCATTGCCCCATGCAGTTGCATGTATCGTTCCAAATACTGATCTGTGAATGAAAAGACAAAATACCTCCATGAAGTATCGCTTAGCCGAAGAACCAGCCCAAAAGGTCACTCTGTCAATCCGATTTAAAAGCCACTTTAAACTGGGCAAAATACTTCCATAAAGTGTCGCTGTCTTAACCGAAAGAACCAGTTAGTGTGGTACTTACTTATTTCCTTTGGAAGTAGAATTGTCCCCGACTTAGAGGATCTGCCCTGCTGCTTCAGGAATGATCTCACGGCTTTACGCCTGGCCAGTGTGCTTGCGTCTTGCTTCTCGTGACTTGGCCCTGCCTCGTGACTTGGCCCTGCCTCCTCCTCCGACCCCGCTTCTGCACCATGCACCTCTTCTGCCCTCTCGAGCACCACCTCCACCTCCCTACTTGGCCCTGCATCAGCTTTGCCTGCCCTCACCGTAGTTTTCTTAATCAGGCGGCGCTCTCTTTTCGTGACCCTTTGTAGGAGCTTTACAGTCCTCTGCAATTCTTTTTCAACCACCATCAGCTTGTGTTCTGAGCGCTTCAGTTTCTCAGTCGTCTGGATGCATTGAGGCAGGAGGCACAATGCCTCCTCCGGCTCCTCTGGCTCCTCTGGCTGGTGGTCAGTCTCCTCCGGCAGGTGGAGGTCCAGCCCTGTGGACATCGAAATTAAGAGGCTTTGTGGCCCTTAGCGCGACCAGGAGACGCACCATCATCTCTCTCTTGACTTCGCCCAGCTTTAGCGCCACCATATCACCGTCTAGTTCAGGGTGACCATTGGCGAGATGCCGGTCCAGTCGTTTGCTATGATAGGAACAGCCCAAGACTGGGCAAGGCTCAGAACGAATGTTCACTTCGGCCTGTTGACATGTTAAGCAGTAGTCTCCTTTCATCCATGTTCCTGACCCGGTCTGTCCTCCGCAGGTGCTGTGGTAGGGCAGTATACATATTGCCGCACACCGGGCAATGGTGACATTGTCGGGTTGGTGTCATTTCTGAAAGCAAAGAAAAAAGACAAATGAACTTACCCGCACAATACGCGAGTGAAAATACATCCACAAGATCATGTACACGTTACCCCAGTAAAGATGCTTCTTACCTGGCCAAAGTGCATCAAGCAACGGGAGACAAAAGGGTGCCTTACATCCACAAGAGCCGTCGAGACAGTGTGAGTGAAACAGACTGTGGCAGTGGCTGTGTTCTTAAGCGTGAGGCTGATTGGCCCCAGCTTGAGTAGTCTCGTGACCTCATTTCCATTGAGGTTCATTTTTGTACGTGTACGTTCATTCATTTTGACTGCCAAAAAGGACATCTTCCCTAACCCTAGGGTTTTTATTAAAGCCTTTTTAAAGGACAGCCCCCTTGTGCCAGTGCCCCTCGTGGCCCTCTTAGGAGGGCCCCGCTTCCAACCAAACCTAACCCTCACGAATGTGTCACTGTCCATGGTGCTGAATCAAGATCGCGAGTCAGTCCATGGTGCTGAATCACGAATTGTTTGTCACTGTACATGGTGCTGAATCACGAATCATGTGATTCAGGGCGAGCCCTGATTTCCCAAAATTTCACCCGTCACCGTAACACGTATCACAAAGGGGTGGAGTGGAGCCTTGAGATCAAACAACCGGTGATGGGGGATTCAAATCTATCTAGGATCCCAGAACATCAGTATCCCTTGTCCAGATAGATAGCTTCCCTGGGGCTCAAATACACCATCTAAAAGAGATCCTGGGCAAGCTTCATCCCTGCCACACAACCCAGAAAGTTGTCCTCTCGGTAGGCTTGACAACTGCCTTAGGAACAATCAGCTCGGGACAATGAAAAAAAACAGTTTCAACAACTCTTGTCACGGGCTAAAACAGTCTTCCCTCGAGCGAGATTGTGGTTCCCCTAATCCAGTTCTCCCCACGGCTTCAGTCGAAATACAGAACCCTCTTAGCAGAACTTAACCGGGTCCTGGAGGACAACTGTAGAACCTAAAAGGGATCGAAGAGGACAAGTTCTGTGTCAACCAGAAGACCTTATTCATTGGACTCCAGCTACTGCCAATAAAATCCTTCATTCTTGGATGTCAGTTAAACTAAGAATAGGGGGACCTAGAGTGTCTAATCAGCTCCACTCTTAACATTTTAAATCTGTCCTTCTTTTTTCTTGATGGAGGATGAAGAAAGACTGCTAGAGAATGGCCTCTATTTTATTCCAACTCCACTAGTGGTGGACAGACAGGAGCTTCGAAGAGACTTACAAAGATATCACAGACGATTGAGGCTACTTGACCATTTTAATTACGGTACGGATTTCGCTCGAGAGCCATTCATCAACCCTTCTAACTTGAGAACCTGAGTGGGATTTGGCTACAGAACCCATCAAAAATGTATCAGGCGAAATGTCCAGGACCTCGAGAGGATCCACTGTAATAGTGAGAGAGAGAATAATTTATCGACGGGGGAAAGAGAAGCACTTGATCAACTAAAATCCAACCAGGAGATAGTGATCAAACCTGCGGACAAGGAGTCAAAAATTGTTATAATGGACAAACATCAATATTTAACCGAAGCTTACAGACAGCTAAATAACACAACACACTACTTACCTTTAACCTGCTCCCTGCAACTGGAAACTCAGACAAAGATTCGGGAGATTGTGGGATGCCTGTATGAGAAAAAGATCATTACAGCTAAACAAAGGTATTACCTGTCTGGTGAGGACCCTCCACGTCCACGCAAATTTTACCTCTTGCCCAAGATCCATAAGGATCCAGAGACCTGGACAGTCCCACATCAGGTCCCTCCCGGCAGACCCATTGTGTCTGATTGTGGGAGCGAATCGTACAGAATAGCGGAATTTATTGATCATTATATCAACCCCTTGTCTCAAAAACATGAGAGCTATATCAAAGACACCTATGAGTTTGTGACAAAACTTAGACAGATCATGGTGCCACCTGGTGGAATGCTTTTCTCTGTGGATATTGACTCTCTTTACACAAATATAGAGACTCAATTGGGTCTGAAAGTGGTACGAGATATCTTCAGGAAGTACCCTGACCCCACGAGGCCTGATGAGGCCCTCCTCATGATGAGGCCCTGATGAGGCCCTCCAGGAAAATAAATCCTGCTTGATAAGAGAGTGCAGTCACTTTGCTGCTTGCGCTTGCCTCTGCTTGCATTTTCTTGCATTTTCTTGCTTCAATTTGCCAGATATATCACATATATCCTGCCAGATATATCACATATATCACTCTTCAACGTTTGAGTGAAGACAAATCCAGAAAGTCGTCGAGCTATTTGGATTGTTAGCTAATGCTAACTTGCAGCTAAGTTAAAGCTAAGTAGCAGCAAGATGCCTCCCTTCTCCACGGACGACTACTACAAACTCCTACAGAAGATTGCAGTTTTGGAAACAAAAATCCACCGACTAGAAGTAACGTGGAGGTAAATGGACTGTGTGGGAATGATACCACTTTACCATGGATTCAAAACACTGGACAAATGCAAGCTAAGACACAGCTAACTAGCACAACCAGGCCTACCAAGAAACAGGAGGAGAGAGCAGATAATGAATCTTCAAATGGTAGTCCTCCCTGGAACTCTCTCGGTGCAAAGCCGGAGAGAAAATATGTGGGAGGACGACTAACAGACAGAGCCCAGCGCCCTGAGATTTGTGATGCGACTGGCTGGCCTGCACTAGCACACAGGCAGAACTCCTCCTCAACCCCTGCACCCAGACGGACAAAGCCAAGGACAGCTGAGGAAACTAAAACCTGCAAAACACCTCCACAACAACCAAGCCTACAACTTCAAAACAGATTTGCTCCATTGTCGCAGGATCCTAAATCTCCATCTGATGACCTGGATAAGCAGCTATCTCCTCAAAACGGGGTAAGAACTGAGAGTCAATGTGAGAGTAAAAGGGTTAGGGTTTTTGCCTCCCGAACGTCATGACAACGTCCGAGAGAAATGCACTGTCCATAAACCGACTCTGAGTTGCCAGCAAGGCAACCACCACCCCCCGGTGTCCTGGCCTTAACCAAATTGATCCGTCCATTCTCCCACCGACGTAACCCCCGATGTTCCACAAGCACAGTTCCGCGCACACACGCGCTTAAAAATTCAGACTGTTTTGTCTTCATAAACATTATAGCAGCCTGTATGGTATGAACCCTGCTCTCCTAGCAGACTGTGGTCGCAACCCTGCGCTCAGAGCAGACCGAGCTTGTCCTGCACTCCTCGCAGTCTAAATGGTCTTGGCCCTGCTCTCCAAATTAAGCCAATCGTGCAACGTTTCGGAGAAATTACTCCTTCCTCAGGCAAATGGCTTAATTGTCGCTCACGTGAATTTCGTGACCGTTTAATTGTACCTTGTAGAACTGTCTCTAATTGCCGTCTCCCCCAGTGAGGTTGAGTTTAGGGCAACAGTACAGGGACTGGATAATAAAATGGAGGCTGGGCGATAGCCACCTCACCGACAACATTCCACGCAGCGAGTACGGTAAAGGGTTAGGGTTAGGGAAATCGTTTGGTTTGGTTAGCCCACTGCCGTAAAGCAATGGGTTTGCCTATGCACTGTCACATAACCCGCCAACCCAGGAACCCTCAGCCCTCATTGAGGCCCCCCGGTGTTCTGGTGCCTAATCTGGCGATCCAGACTCTCTCCTTGTGTCTCCTTTGTGACACATTCCATCCTGTGTTGCATTCAATAACAGTGGTCCTGAGTGAGTCCCAGCCATGTGCTATAAAATGTTTCACCAGGTGTGTGTCTGCCTTTTTCTTCCTGATAATGTTGTATCTGTGCTGGGTAAACCTGGTGGAGACTGAGTTACCCGTTTCTCCCACATATTGAGACTTACATGCTGTACAATAAATTAAATAAACACAATTTGTGGTTTTCAGACTCCCCCTCGTCTTATTTTGGTTCTGTATCCACTGTTTGTGTTTAAAGTATGTCTCTGATTTATTAAGTACAGGGACCGAGGCAGATCCTAATTTGGCCCTCACGAGGAGATCTTTTAAATTTTTATTTCTCCTGTATGCAGGAAGAATGCTATGATTTTGTAAAATCTTCGTCCCTGTGGTGATTCTCTGGAAGTTTTTTTTTACATTTATTGGATAGCTCCCTGGTGGATGGTGAAAACCTGGTGATCAGCGGAATATTGCATGTGACCATGATAGGTTTGGTTTCCAGAAATGTCCTGTAACAGTTTCTGCAGAAGGTCCTGGAGTACCCCCTGGTGGACAAAGCCGTGAATAAGATTTTGACCGCTTTGTGGAAATCTTCAGACCTGGTGCAAATCCTATGAAATCTAGGTAGTTGTGACTTTATGAGTCCTGCATATGTATGTTTGGGGTGGAAACTGGTCTTGAAAAGTAGAGCATGTGTGTCTGTTTCTTTAAAGAAGACCTTAACGTCCAGTGTGTTTTTTTCTGTTGAATTTGTCTCCTTTATAAGTGGTTGTGTCCAAAAATCAACTGTTGTGAGACTGTGTGGATTTAATTTTTATAGATTCTCTGTGATTATGTAGAGTATTGAGAAATGTGTCAAATTCTTCTCTGGAATGTTGCCATATTCCCCAGATGTCGTCCAGAAACCTGTAATAATGCAGGTGGTCTCAGTGTGCAGGCCTTAAGGGCTGATTCTTCCCACTCTGCCATGAAGATGTTTGCGTATGCTGGAGCGAATTTCTTACCCATAGCTGTTCCCTTAATCTGCAAAAATATATCTTGATTGAAAACAAAGTCGTTTCTCATGAGATTAATTACTAGGCGTTGCAATAGCCCCTTGTCTGGCCTGTGCTTGTTGGGATTTCTTTGAAAGATATTTTTTATGGCTTGCATGCCCTCCTTAATATCTATATTTGTGTACAAGCTGTCGATATCGATGGTAAATAGAATAGCATCTTCTGGAATAGTAGTTCTTTCACCAGGTTTACAAAGTGATACGTATCTTTGATGTAGCTTGGATGTATAATTGAGAGTGGATTAAGAAAGTAGTCCAAGTACTCTGCTGTATAATATGTCTCACTATTGCAGTCTGAGACTATAGGTCTCCCCGGAGGAATGATGTGTGGAATGCTCACTTTGCAGCCTCCTTGTGGATTTTTAGCAGCATGTAAAATATTCTGGCTCTGGGTTCATTGTCCCCCATCAGATAATGCTTTTGTTTTTTTATTTATGAAACCCTTTACACAGAGAGAATTTAGGATTTTGTTCACAATAGGTATTGTTTCCAAATAGATAGGTTTGTCTAATTTGACATAATATTTAGGATCGTTCAATTGTCTGTAACCCTCCCATAAGTACTGTTCTCTGTCCATAATTACAATTGAGCTGCCTTTATCCGCTGGTTTAATGACTAATCTTTTGTTTTTTTGTCAATTCCAATAGGGCAAGATATTCTTGAGGGGTCAAATTTGGAGGTGTCTGGTGATTAGTGAAGTACTCTTGAAAGTACTTTGTGTCAGCCCTGATAATTTTAACTATCTCTTGGGGGATTACTGATTGTGGGGGAGACCAGTTAGATTTGCGAATGAATCTTAATCCGGTTGTTTCAGGTGAGTCCTCGTAATAGGCTGCTAATTTCAGTCTCCTGTGATACTGTTGTAAGTCAAATCTAGCTTGTAATTTGATGTCCTCATTAGTGCCTTTAGTGGGAATAAAACTCAATCCTTTATTAAGGAGAGAAAGTTGGTTAGCGGTGCATATGAAATTTGTGGCCAAATTGATAACTATTTTGTCCCCTCCTTAGGAGGTAGGTTAGTGGGGGCTTCTAGTTTAAACCAAGATGACAACACCAGTGATTAAAGATGACCTTTGCTGTTCGAGGTGTCCAATGGATGTGGTTGTGGTCCGTCCTGAATACCTCCTCCTGCACTGTTGGGATGTTGTTCTCCAGGGCGGCAATGTGGGTGTTCAGGTGAGTCAGCCGCCGTTTATCCTGCAGAGGGAGCCGGGGGAGAAGTTGATTTGTGGGACCAGTACCTGTGCAAGAGGAAACTTGAGCTTACACATTCTCAGTGTTCTCTGCAGCTGTTTGACTGCAGTCTCTTGGATTTCTGAACTCTGTTGTTCAGGCCGAAGGAGAGGATGATTTTTCTCCACTGGTCCTGTGGTCTTGGTGTTTTCCAGAATGTCTTCAGCATGTCTGAGGTTGGCTCCCGGGAAGCCGTCGACCTGCAGTCCTGTGATGTTATATGCGGGAAATCTGTTAACATTCGAGTCTCCAATTATGATACATTTTTCTTTAATGTAGAGGATCCAATCGTGTGTCTTTCTGGATGATGTCAGGTGTCTGGTGGGATGACAGGGTCCGGGTTCCCTGTGGCGTGGTGATGTCCCCAGGTGTGCGGCCCAGTAGGGTCTGTACTGCAGTCTGGAGTCTGTTCCCCCACGAGGGGTGAGTGACACTG
>JAFEUB010001656.1:22500-51113 GCA_024529925.1 Ophthalmolycus amberensis | reverse complement strand
TGTCATTTAATAACCTCTGTTTAATGTGTGTCAAACATGATGATTATGTCTCCTCTCCCCTCCCTCCCCCACCCAGTCCCACCCTTTCAAATAAAAGCCTCATGGATTAACTGTATGTAAACATTAAGCTCAAAATTAGGCTTTTTTGTTGAAATAATGAATGCTCTTACTAATACTGCGACAACTACTACTGCTGCTAATATTTCTAGTATTAATACTACTGCTGCTACTACTTCTACTACAACTTTTGCTGTTGCTACTATTACTAGTGATATTACTGCTACCATCAATATTATTACTACCACTACTGCTATTACTACCACTACTACGATTACTTATACTACAACTGCTACTGCTATTCATGCTACTACAAGTACTAATACTACTACAGCTATTAGTACGACTGCTACTAGTACTACTACTACTGCTACTCAAATACTGCCATTACTTTACTATACTACTACTGTTATATTAAATACTACGACACTACTACAGATATTACTACTACTACTGATACTAGGCTACTACTTCTTCTAAATACTAATACTTCTTCTAAATACTAATACTTCTACTACTAATTATACTTCTACTACAACTACGACTTCTACTACTAGAAGACTCCGCAATGATGAAAAATTATAGGCCAATATCAAACCTCCCATTTTTAAGTGAAATAATTGAAAAAGCGGTTTTCCAACAGCTGACCAACTTCTTGGCCGTAAATAACTGCTTTGATGTTTTCCAGTCAGGCTTTCGACAGCACCACAGTACTGAAACTGCTCTTGTTAAGTTTTCAACGACATCCACTTAAACATAGACAATGGCAGAAGTTCAGTCTTAGTGTTACTGGATCTCAGTGCTGCATTCGACACGGTCGACCATGCCATACTCCTAGAAAGACTAAACATCTGGGTGGGACTCTCTGGCACAGCACTTAACTGGTTTGAATCCTACTTGAAGGACCGAGAATACTTTGTGTCTGTAGCTGATTACACATCAGAGCTGACTAAAATGACATGTGGTGTTCCCCAAGTTCAATACTGGGGCCTCTTCTGTTCAACATCTACATGCTTCCCACTAGCTCAGATTATGCAAAGCAACAAAGTGTGTTATCATAATTATGCAGACGACACACAAATCTACATAACTATGTCACCAGGGGACTATAATCCCATACAAGGGCTGGGTAACTGCATTGAACAAACCAACAACTGGATGTGCCAGAATTTTCTTCAATTAAACAAAGATAAAACAGAAGTAATTGTTTTTGGTACCAATGACGAACATTGAAAATCACCGCTGAGCTTCAATCACTGATGTTAAAACCCACAAACCAAGCCAGAAATCTAGGTGTAGTTATGGATTCAGACCTCAACCTGAACAGCCATATCAAGACAATTACAAAATCAGCCTACTATCACCTGAAGAATATATCAAGGATTAGAGGGACTTATGTCTCAACAGGATTTGAAAAAACTTGTCCATGCATTTATCTTCAGCAGACTGGACTACTGTAACGGTGTGTTTACAGGTCTCTGTAAAAAGTCTGTCAGAAAGCTGCAAGCTGATTCAGAACGCTGCAGCTCGAGTCCTCACTAAGACCAGGAGGGTGGATCATATCACCCCAGTTCTGATGTCTTTGCACTGGCTTCCTGTCCAACAAAGAATTGACTTCAAAATCCTACTGTTGGTTTACAAAGCACTGAATGGTTTAGGGCCAAAATACATCCTGATCTGCTGCTACCTTATGAACCATCCCGACCCCTTAGGTCGTCTGGGACCGGTCTACTTTCTGTTCCCAGAGTCAGAACTAAACATGGAGAAGCAGCGTTCAGTTTTTCTGCTCCACATATCTGGAACAAAGTCCCAGAAAGCTGCAGGTCTGCTGAGACCCTCAGCTCATTTAAATCAAGATTGAAGACTTTTATGTTTGCTGCTGCCTTTAATTGAACCACATTCAATTAATATATTAATCAATTTCCTGCATTTCTGCATTTTACTACTGTATTTTATTTCTTACACTGTTCTTAATTGCTGTTAAATCTCCTTTTCTTTTGCCTTATGTTTTGATGCTTTTAATGGTTTTAAAAGGACTGCACAATATATCGCCATTTCCTCCGGGAACCGAGTTCGTGCAAGGCGTACACTATAAAACGCAGATCGGCAGAGATCTTTTCCAGACGTGGTTTGTGTGCGAGTAATTGCAGAATTGCGGCAGTGTGTGGTTGATTGCGTGCAGCGTAATGTCTCAGGGAGACATCGATTATTGTTTCAATGTATGTTTAAATCCCTTTACTTTTGCCTTTATGCTTTTAAATGGTTCATGTGAAGCACTTTGAATTACCTCGTTGTTGAAATGTGCTATACAAATAAACTTGCCTTGCCTTGCCTTACTACTATTACAAATATCACTACTGCTACTACTACTACTTATTCTAATGCTACTAATACTTCTACTACTAATAATACTTCTACTTCAACTACAACTTCTACTACTATTACTACAAATATCACTACTTCTGAAATTTGTTTAAGCTACAGAAATTGTTCAAATATCAAAATGTTCAGCTCTTTCAGAAGAGGGGTGCTTTGACTTTTCATATTTGTAATCTTTAAACTTTTTGAATTAAGCTTTTTGCAATTTTCTTTGAATGGGATCTCTATGGAGAAAATCTTCAAATCCTGTTATACTTCTTCAACTTTCAAAGCCTTCTTCTTCCTCATACTTTCAGCTACAGACACCATAGTTAGACATTTCAACGAGAAGGTTTTCAGCAGTGCAGTTTAAATGCTTTTGGGCTTCAACATTTTCAGACAGTCTCCCATTTCTTAATTTTCAGCAATTTTTTCACAATTAATTTCAGCTTTCAGCATTCCAACGCATTTTCAGCAGGAAATGCATTTTCTAGTTATACTAGTTGCACTACTTATATTTGACTCAAACTAGATTTTGCACTTTTTATTGCAAAATAAAAAAATGTATTCAATAATTAGAGACAGCTTGAGTTCATCGGAGAGGGTTAGTGTCTTTTTCTTTCCTTCTGTAGAAACATATTGATCTTTGATTATAGACAAAAACTTCCCATGATTTAAGGTGACCTCTGACCTCAGGTATCCAATGATACAATAGTTCTGTGGTCCATCCAGTCCACAGGTGGATGAGGCTGACAGTTGAGTTGCTCGACCACCATCAAGTCACCGAGCTGGGATTACAGGAGCCGCCGGGACAGTGGTCATTGCGATCCTGGGGGTCCTGGAGTCGAGCTACTGGAAGAAAAACTGCAGGAGGATAGATCAGTCGGTAAAATAACATTTTAAAGTAATCTGTTCAAAATGTTTCAGCAGACATGAGGAATATTTCCAGATGATGAAATAGTGACATCTGTGGTATGAATAGTTGGAAACATCATTGAACTTCGAGAAAGAGCTGTAATAAGAATATATTCGAGAATCTAAAAGAGAATCTAGAAAGATACCGTCAGGCAGAGTTGAGGATTTTCTTTTATATGAATCACAATAAAGACTTTATTTGAGCTTATTGCAAATTACAAACAAACAATGATGAATTAGTTGATTTCAGTGGAGAATCATTACATATTATATCATATGTAGAACAATTTACAGGAAGGTTTTTAAATACAACAGACTGAGGGGAAAATCAAGTGACAACAAGCAGAAAAATTCTACCCAAGAGCTCAACAAGTGATTACATGTCTGAAGACACTTCATCTGCTGACAGAACAGAGTTTGATGCCAAAGAAAATCAGACGGATTCTCCCTGAATCTACAAACCTGACAAGGCCTGCCTGCATCAATACACCTGATACCCTCCATCCTGGTTCAATACACCTGATTAATCCTAACTCAGGGGTCGGCAACCTGCGGCTCTTCAGCTCAAATTGATATCTTCTGGGGTCCAGGCTACAAGGCTAATGACACCAATGACTCTCTCCAGGAAAAGTCGGGGCCCTGTATGCAGGTAGCCATTTCAATTCCTGTCCTGCAAGTTTATAGAAAAAGAAAGGTGAGGCTGCGAAGAAACAATAGTAAACATGCAAACTTATCAAACTTAGCATACATTCCTCGTCAGCCTGTCCAAATAAATTGGGCAAAGAAAGCTTTAACCACATTAAACTTAGCTTTATTAAATGTCAGGTCTCTGTCAGGAAAAACATTTTAATCAATGATTTTATTGTTAGGCACAAACTGGACATTTTGTTTTTAACTGAAACTTGGTTAAATCAAGATAACAGTGCAGCTGTTCTTATTGAATCAACACCTCACAACTTCAGTTTCATGAGTGAAACAAGAGCGCATAAGAAAGGAGGTGGAGTTGCTATTTTATTTCATGATTCTCTTCAATGCAAGCAGATGTCCTTTGGTCATTTTGGTTCTTTGAATATGTGGCTCTGAATTCCACTCAAGCTTTATTCCTAAACATTTACAGACCGCCTAAATACTGTGCAACCTTCTTTGATGAGTTTACTGAACTGCTGTCTGTAATCTGTGTTGATTTGACTGTGTTGTTATTGTTGGTGATTTTAATATCCATGTTGATAATCCCAGGACAGAGAGTCTATAGAACTATGTGGTGTCCTTGATAACTATGATCTGACTCAGCATGTGACAGGATCCACCCACAACAGGGGGCACACTCTGGACCAAATCATCACCAAAGGTGTAAACATTTCCAAGGTCGCTGTGACTGATGTTGCACTCTCTGATCATTTCTGTGTTTTCTTTGAGAGTGCAATCTCCTTGCACACAAATGTCCAAACCAAGGTTGTGACAAAGCGTTACATCTCTGAAAACACCAGTGAACTATTTATTCAGAAGTTCTCCTCCACACCAGCCCTCTTTTGCCTCTCAGTCAATGAGCTTGTAGATGGCTTCAATTTTAAAGTAAAAAATATTATTGATGCCATTGCACCCACTAAAGTGAAGGTTGTCTCGGGTAAGCAAAGATCTCCTTGGAGAAATGCTATGCTGGTCAAAATAGAGAAACGAGAGTGTCGGAAAGCTGAGCGCAGATGGCGAAAAAACTAATCTCCAGGTTCACTGTGACATCTATAAAGAGAGACTTCGCAATTATAATTTGGAACTTAGAAATGCAAGGCAGTCATTCTTCTCTGACATCATAACCAAAACAAGAACAATACACGCGCCTTATTTGCTACCGTCGATAGGCTAACAAACCCTCCAGTGTCGGTAGCTGCTGAGCTCCAATCCACCTGGGCATGCAATCAATTTGCCTCCTTTTTTACTGACAAAATTCAGAAAATTAGACAAGCAGTCAGTGCCTCCACACCAACCACAGGATATGTGTTGTCCCGATCTCTGAATAACATCCATTCAAATATCATGACACAATTTCATTCAATTGACCGTAGAAGCCTAGAAGACATTATACAACATCTGAAGTCATCCTCCTGCTGCTTGGATATTCTACCAACACACTTTTTCAAAAATATTTCAAACTGCATGACACTGATCTTTTACAAATTGTAAACACATCCCTTCTCTCAGGTGTCTTCCCACAAGCCCTAAAAACTGCAGTTATTAAACCGCTCCTAAAGAAGGCTAGTTTAGACTCCGCAACGATGAAAAATTATAGGCCAATATCAAACCTCCCATTTCTAAGTAAAATAATTGAAAAAGCGGTTTTCCAACAGCTGACCAACTTCTTGGCCGTAAATAACTGCTTTGATGTTTTCCAGTCAGGCTTTCGACAGCACCACAGTACTGAAACTGCTCTGTTAAGGTTTTCAACGACATCCACTTAAACATAGATAATGGCAGAAGTTCAGTCTTAGTGTTACTGGATCTCAGTGCTGCATTCGACACGGTCGACCATGCCATACTCCTAGAAAGACAAAAAATCTGGGTGGGACTCTCTGGCACAGCACTTAACTGGTTTGAATCCTACTTGAATGACCGAGAATACTTTGTGTCTGTAGCTGATTACACATCAGAGCTGACTAAAATGACATGTGGTGTTCCCCAAGGTTCAATACTGGGCCTCTTCTGTTCAACATCTACATGCTTCCACTAGCTCAGATTATGCAAAACAACAAAGTGTGTTATCATAATTATGCAGACGACACACAAATCTACATAACTATGTCACCAGGGGACTATAATCCCATACAAGGGCTGGGTAACTGCATTGAACAAATCAACAACTGGATGTGCCAGAATTTTCTTCAACTAAACAAAGACAAAACAGAAGTAATTGTTTTTGGTACCAATGACGAACAATTGAAAATCACCGCTCAACTTCAATCACTGATGTTAAAACCCACAAACCAAGCCAGAAATCTAGGTGTAGTTATGGATTCAGACCTCAACCTGAACAGCCATATCAAGACAATTACAAAATCAGCCTACTATCACCTGAAGAATATATCAAGGATTAGAGGACTTATGTCTCAACAGGATTTGGAAAACTTGTCCATGCATTTATCTTCAGCAGACTGGACTACTGTAACGGTGTGTTTACAGGTCTCTGTAAAAAGTCCGTCAGAAAGCTGCAGCTGATTCAGAACGCTGCAGCTCGAGTCCTCACTAAGGACCAGGAGGGTGGATCATATCACCCCAGTTCTGATGTCTTTGCACTGGCTTCCTGTCCAACAAAGAATTGACTTTAAAATCCTGCTGTTGGTTTACAAAGCACTGAATGGTTTAGGGCCAAAATACATCTCTGATCTGCTGCTACCTTATGAACCATCCCGACCCCTTAGGTCGTCTGGGACCGGTCTACTTTCTGTTCCCAGAGTTAGAACTAAACATGGAGAAGCAGCGTTCACTTTTTCTGCCTCCACATATCTGGAACAAAGTCCCAGAAAGCTGCAGGTCTGCTGAGACCCTCAGCTCATTTAAATCAAGATTGAAGACTTTTCTGTTTGCTGCTGCCTTAATTGAACCACATTCAATTAATATATTAATCAATTTCCTGCATTTCTGCATTTTACTACTGCAATTTTATTTCTTACACTGTTCTTAATTGCTTTTCAATCTCCTTTTCTTTTGCCTTATGTTTTGATGCTTTTAATGGTTTTATGTGAAGACAAGTAAAAGAACTGCACAATATATCGCCATTTCCCCCAGGGACCGAGTTCGTGCAAGGCGTACACTATAAAAACGCAGATTGGCAGAGATCTTTTCCAGACGTGGTTTGTGTGCGAGTAGTTGCAGAATTGCGGCAGTGTATGGTTGATTGAGTACAGCGTAATGTAAATCTCCTTTACTTTTGCCTTTATGCTTTTAATGGTTTCATGTGAAGAAAAGAACTGCACAATATATCGCCATTTCCTTCGGGACCGAGTTCGTGCAAAGCGTACACTATAAAACGCAGATCGGCAGAGATCTTTTCCAGACGTGGTTTGTGTGCGAGTAGTTGCAGAATTGCGGCAGTGTATGGTTGATTGAGTACAGCGTAATGTAAATCTCCTTTACTTTTGCCTTTATGTTTTAATGGTTTCATGTGAAGCACTTTGAATTACCTTGTTGTTGAAATGTGCTATACAAATAAACTTGCCTTGCCTTGCATCAATACACCTGATACCCTCCATCCTGGTTCAATACACCTGATTAATCCTAACTGGGTCGGCAACCTGCGGCTCTTCAGCCCCTCTGTTGCGGCTCCTGAGTCTACATCCACACTAATACGTTTTTGTTAAACGATCTCCGTCCACATGGCGTTTCAGCATCGTTTTCTAAATCAGTGGTCCCCAACCTGGCCGCGGACCGGTACCGGGCCGTGGATCATTTGGTACAGGGCCGCACAGAAAGAATGAATATTATATTATTTCCGTTTTATTGATTATCAGAGTCTGAAAGAAGTTTTATTTCGAAAAATGACCGAATTCTCGAGCAATTTCATCCGCCTGTGCCTCTTGACACGTGTCAAGATGCTTGTCTCGGTCACATGATACGTTACATCAAAAATTAAGCCCGCAAACTAGCGAAAATGAGTAAATAACTTTTGGAGAGCTTCTTTGCAAAGGGGGAAAGGCCACTAAGGAGACAGAAGAAGAGCTACAACTTCCAAGAACATGAAAGTTAATTTAACAGACAATATCAGGAGTCTGATTAAATATCAGGAGTGATTCTGATGCGCCAAACCCGCTCTGCAGAATATGTGGCGACAGAGGAAGATCAGCTGCTGGAGGTTGTAAACGACGGTGGCCTTAAAAGTATGTTGAGACAACAACTCTGCTGGTGTTTGGATTAAAATCAAGCTGAATATCCTGAGATCGCCACTAAAGCACTGAAAACCCTGCTTCCATTTCACACATCCTCTTTCTGAAGTGGGATTTTCTGCAGTGACGGCAATCAAAACTAAATGACGGAGTAGACTGGACATAAGGAACAGACTTCGGGTGTCATTGTCTCCCGTTACCCCCAGATGGGACCGTCTCGTTGCAGAGAAACAAGCTCAGGGCTCCCACTGATTCAGCGTTATTGTGAGTTATATTTATTTATGCATTTTATATTGTTTTCATGCTGCTCGCTAGTCGCTCCAAAAACAGCTGCTCCTCCGTAATAATGCAGACTTTAACTGAACAACAGCTGCTAGTAGAGACAACAAGGTCAGTAATACCTGACCTTAAATCAAAATGTTTTAATATTTAGTCAACTAAAATGTGCATCACATCCTATTACGCCTGTCAAGCGCCTTTCCCTGCAGGTGGCTAATCATGATTGCAGACCCCCGCCTCGGTAAACTATCAATGGATAAATCCAAAAAGAAAAGTCACGGAGGAAAATAGAGTTTAATTTATCGTGGACATATTCATTTGCTTTCACTGCCAACGATGCTGGTTTACCTGTATATGATTGATATGTGCCAACAATGTAATGTTGAATGTCACTTCCAGAACAAACACACAGCATGTGCTGAAAAGTATCACGCTGGAGATGATTTCTCAACTGCTGCAGCAAACTCTCCTCTTCATAAGAGTTTGATATTGTTCAAACAGGTAAAATAGCAATAAAATGTCAAGAATTGTCTTTATCTTGTTCTATAATTTCATAAATACAACAAACTATAGTTTTTGTATATAATATAACTATATACAAAAACTTTATCAGCTGTGATATCAAATAGCTTTTGCGGCTCCAGACAAATTTTATTTGGTGGAAAATAGAACGAAATGGCTCTTTGGATAGTAAAGGTTGCCGACCCCTGTTCTAACTGGATCAATACACCTGATTCCCTCTATCCTAGATCAATAAACCTGATACATCCATCCTGGATCAAGACACCTGATACATCCATCTTGGAGCAATACACCTGATACATCCTAAGTGGATCAATACCTCTCCTCTCTTTTTTGATGAATACATTTCCTCTCTGATTAAATGTTAGATCTTGTCTGATCTTTACAATCAGTTCACCCTAAAATCTACCTGATTACATTTGACAGAATCATCAACATCGTGACATCACACGTTATTTTGGAAAACAAATTAGCCAATGAGCTTCATGTACCAAACAGCTTAATATGCCAATCAGCTTAATATGCCAATCCAAATCCAGAAAATGTGACTAAACAAGCTGAACTCACCTATGAAGAAGATGAAGATCATGTTGTGCTGAGATGTTTGATGGACTCTGATGGACTCTCTGACTGCTGGACTCTCTGCTGGACTATGCTGGACTATGATGGACTCTCTGATGGACTCTTATGGACTCTACTTGATTCTCTGATGGACTCTCTCCTGGACTCTGCTGGACTCTCTGATGGACTCTGAAGGACTCTCTCACTCTCTCTGCTGGAGCACAAACATGTACAAAGATTCAAACACATAATGAGTTAAATATATAATTTATTGTCTGACGGCTGATCTGAGCTCAGTTTTATCTCCCAAAACAAATAAAACACAAACCTAGAGTCCTGAACACAAACATCAAAACCACAACCCAACCTTCATCTGTGAGGGACTGTTGACATTTACAATGGACAGGAATTCCCTTCTGGTGGTTTCATGACTTCACATTAAACTGCAGACAAACTACACATAAAGTGAAGAATCTTTGTTTTTGAGACAGTCCCTGAGTCAAAATGTATGTCTTCTGTCTTTCACAAACCAGATCTGGACCAGGACATATAATAGTAACACCCCCCCCCCCTTGCAGTAGCCTTCGGGGACTGATGAACTTTAAGGGGAATGTTTGGGCCTCAGCAGTAATTGTGGTGATTTACTGAATGAGTGTGTTTCTACTTAAACTCAGAGTAGAAACTGTGCTGACATGTAAAACAATGCAGAAGGTCCTGTTAGTGAATAACAGGCTGTCAGTAACTGTGTGTGAGCAGAAGCAACGTTCATGTTTTATTGTATTTCTGCTGTTAAATACAGTATGTGTATAACAGTCTAACTTTGTGCCATCTAAGAATTAAAGACACCATCAAAGAATCAAAGACACCATCGAAGATTATTTCAATGCTTTATTTCCTCTATTATACAGCCATCAGGTAGGACTGAAAGAATGGCAGGGACTCAGCCTTTGTATATCAGAAATCAGTATTAAAGCTAGTGTTTGTAAACTCGAGAAAGTAGCATGAGTTTGCCATATTTTTCAAATAATCCAAGCGAAAAAACCCAGCCCAGTCTATTTCAATGAAAGTAGCTAGCAGCACCTGCTGCAAAAGTTGTTAAATCTACCAAAAAGTCACTGAGCCAGCAACAGTGACAACCTGTGTATTCAGGCCTTCCTTTCAAAGCCACTCTCCCAAAAAGTGAAATACTAAATAATGAACTTAAACATATAATAAAAGTAAACGACAAAACACAGCTATTGTTAGAACTTACAGCTTTCAAGCTAGCAGCTTGTGGAAGACTTATTATACTAAATGATTTACCACCACACATCAAGAAAACTAACAACCTCAGAATAAGTACTTTGTATTTAGAAAAGTGAAAGTTGATCTGTTTTCTACTACAGCCAGTCACTGTCATTGCCACGGTAACATGTTGTCTCACTATGACTCAACAGATTACACTTATTAAAACTAAACACACATCAGCTCAGCTTATCCGCTTACATTTGGTTGAGCGGTTTTGTTAGAAACTACTTAAATCCAGGTTGGTGGAGAGCAACACCTCCAACATGTCAAATAAAGATTAAAGACACTTTATCAATCTACCAACAACATAAATCATCATAAGTCAACTAGCAACAGGGTTCAGGTCTCATTTGGAACAAATAGAGAGTGAATAGGAGCCTACCTGCTTCTGCTGCCACACTAAAAGAATGAACACACCTGGGCAGGTAACAGCACACCTGAGACAAATGTAGCAGAGGCTGTTTGTATCAACGAGAGAAAGTGAGAGGGAGAGAGACAGAGGGAGAGAGAGAGACATAGAGAGAGATTTTCTTTATTTACAAAAACACTTTATTTACATATTTATAATTTGTATAATAATTGCTCAGGGAGATCTCAGGGAAAGGGTCTGCAGGGTCCGGCTCGACTTTTCCTTGGCTGTCGTTCATGAGGAGGCTCCTCTCTTTCCCAGTCAGCCTCTGGCTCCACAGCTCCAGGAGCCTCCTCGCCACCCGGACAGAATGCAGACCGAGCAGAGAGCCCAGGGCCGGGGCATCGCTCAGCATCGGCCCCACTGCATCCACCAGCTGCTGCAGGCACAGGGTTTGTGATTTGCGCAGCGCCCCCATCAGGCCAGGGGTGACACTGCTGCTGATGTCCAGCTTGGCCCTGTGAATCAATGGTTCTCTCAACAACCAGTACAGAGAGTTAGACTTTGGGCACCTTTTACGAGTAAAAAGGGCCCAAGACTTAAAAACACCCTGATAAAACAGAGGTAGCCCACTTAACTTTAAACAACTACAATCAATTAAAAACAGAGCAGTATCCAGCCCCAGGTTATCTGCATGTCTGAGAATGCAGCTGACCACATCTCTCCACACTAAACCATCCAGACTTGTGGGGTATTTTTCCACAAACTGAAGTCTAAAAGTGGTTAGGGTTAGGGGTTAGGGTTAGAGGGTTTACTGAATGGTGATCGTCTATAACGTTTTGAAAGTTGGTGCTAGCCTCCTGTAAACTTGCTGTGTGTGTTGGTATTAAGCCAGAGCACGTGTGTGTCAATGTTTGGTGGCTGTAGCTTGTTCCTTTGGTATAGCTGTCATAGACTCCCATTGCTTTGGGCTGGGGTCCTTAGAGGTCCTAGAGCCTGGGATAACTTTTGATAGGAAGGTCCTAGAGCCTTGGAAGTGGGCTCTACCCCCACTAATGTGGCCATTGCCATTGCGGTACCAGGCCTGAGGTTCTAGGCACTGGGAAGGGGTAATAAATCCCCTTCACCATATATGGTGAAGAGGCTTAGATGGTGTATAGCTCTTGGCTACTTGGTGCTAGCCTCCTGAAAGTTGATGTGTGTATTCCTAGCCTCCTGAAACTTGGTGTGTGTATTCCGAACCCTTCAGGGTCAGTTGGATTTAAATCAATATAATGTCCCTGAGGAAAGATAGCTTTCCAAAGGTCCTGCAGACTGCTTGCTTGGCAGGCCGAATCAGGTCATCAGAGGGAATGTTTGATGCAAAATGCAGGCAGTTTCAACCTTTTCTCAGATTTTATGACCATTTTTACACAGGTCAAATTTACCGGCATTTTAAAGGCCTATAGCGCCAATTTAGACCTTTATTCCTGTTTTTGGGCACCTTAACTTGCAGCTACGACCTCCAAATCGTAGTAATTTATCTCTGCCAAACATCAGGGTACTTACCTTCAACCAACCTGATTTCAGGACCGGAGTTTGGGGTGGGGTGATCCGCGGGTGGACGCTGGAATTAAAACTTAAAATGCTGTCCAGCGGCCTAAAGTAAAACAAAAACAAAAAATAGTCGTTTTATTTGGAGGCGGAAAGAGGGAGATAAACTGTATGTGCCCGTGCTCTCTGCCTACCTCCTTGGTAGGCAGAAAACTACTTTTCCCTTACCTAACCTGCCAGCGCCATAAGTACATCTTCCCTCTTGCTTTATAAAAACTCCAAAAACACAGAACAATAGCTGAGAACCTTATTTTTTTCTGGGGACTACATCCCAGAAAACTACACCCAATAGGGGAAATTAATTGGTGTAGAAAGGTGTTTTTTAAGATTGTATCTGGGTGATATGATGACTCTTTGTAAAACAAACACCCCCCCCCCCCTTTTTTCCTTATTAAGAGGTATTTTTTGCAACCTCTGGAAACAATCGTTTGATCTGAGATTGGCTGCTAAGATCTTTTTTGAAAAAATGGTATCATTAGTCCTTGTTTTTCTCTCTAATTGGAGAAAATAACATGCAGGTGTGATGATGTGATGAGTATGTCCAGGTGTGTTTGAATACAGCACTGGGCCATTCATCCCTGCCAAGGAATCGGAAAAACAGCCGGCAGAAACGATATTTTAAAACTGTTCCAAACAGAAATAAACTTACCTTTAACCAACCTGATTTCAGGCCTTAATAAAAGGCATTTTTGCAACCTCTGGAAAGATTTGTTTGATCCGAGATTGGCGGCTAAGATCCTTAAAGGGAAAATCATTAGTCCTTGTTGCCCTCTCTCTAATTGGAGAGAATAACATGCAGGTGTGATGTTGTGGTGATTATGTCCAGGTGTGGCCAGCGAATCAGGAGCTCTCTTTTAAACTCCTCCCCCTGGGTTTTCTTATATATTGTGTGTGTCTTGTTAGTTTCCCTATTATTCCTCTGAAGAAGTGTCATGGCGAAATGTCAGGAGCTCTTTTTATTGCACTTAACTTTTAGCCTTGCTGATTTTTAAATATATGGTTTTTAGATCCATGTTTTTACAACTATTTGATCCCTGCCCATGAAAGTAATTTGCACAAGAAATTGCACTTTACTGCACTGAAATAGCACTTTGACACCTTCTGGTCTTCTAGCCAACGGCCAAAGGCCTCGAGAAACCAGCCACCTTAGAGAGTGTGTGTGTGGGGTGGTTTTGCACAGTTTGCCAGTGTGACTTGTGCGTTGACACCTTAAAAGGGGTTTTGAGTGTGGTTTGACACCGTGAAGCACATTGTGGTTTTTAAAATAAACTGGCCTTTTCTCGGGTTCTTTTAAAGCCTCGAAAATTATATATTAATGTGCTAGTGTCCCAGAAACATGCTAAGTGCGCTTTAAATACTCAGGTCTTTTATTAGAGGGACCTAGAGGAAAAGAAAAGAACTTCTTCTTAAGGCCGATTAGGATCAATTTGAAAAAACCAGTAGGCAACTGTTGGGCAATTATTTGCACCTCAGTTTTTAGCCTGACTGACTTTTAACATATGGACCCTTGATCCATGGCTCTTTTAAAAAATTTTGATCCTCTCCTATAGAAGTTGTTTGTACAAGGTTAGTTTAGACTCCGCAACGATGAAAAATTATCGGCCAATATCAAACCTCCCATTTTTAAGTAAAATAATTGAAAAAGCGGTTTTCCAACAGCTGACCAACTTCTTGACCGTAAATAACTGCTTTGATGTTTTCCAGTCAGGCTTTCGACAGCACCACAGCACTGAAACTGCTCTTGTTAAGGTTTTCAACGACATCCACTTAAACATAGACAACAGCAGAAGTTCAGTCTTAGTGTTACTAGATCTCAGTGCTGCATTCGACACGGTCGACCATGCCATACTCCTAGAAAGACTAAAAATCTGGGTGGGACTCTCTGGCACAGCACTTAACTGGTTTGAATCCTACTTGAAGGGCCGAGAATACTTTGTCTGTAGCTGATTACACATCAGAGCTGACTAAAATGACATGTGGTGTTCCCCAAGGTTCAATACTGGGGCCTCTTCTGTTAAACATCTACATGCTTCCACTAGCTCAGATTATGGAAAACAACAAAGTGTGTTATCATAATTATGCAGACGACACACAAATCTACATAACTATGTCACCAGGGGACTATAATCCCATACAAGGGCTGGGTAACTGCATTGAACAAATCAACAACTGGATGTGCCAGAATTTTCTTCAATTAAACAAAGATAAAACGGAAGTAATTGTTTTTGGTACCAAGGACGAACAATTGAAAATCACCGCTCAGCTTCAGTCACTGATGTTAAAACCCACAAACCAAGCCAGAAATCTAGGTGTAGTTATGGATTCAGACCTCAACCTGAACAGCCATATCAAGACAATTACAAAATCAGCCTATTATCACCTGAAGAATATATCAAGGATTAGAGGACTTATGTCTCAACAGGATTTGGAAAAACTTGTCCACGCATTTATCTTCAGCAGACTGGACTACTGTAACGGTTGTGTTTACAGGTCTCTGTAAAAAGTCCGTCAGAAAGCTGCAGCTGATTCAGTACGCTGCAGCTCGAGTCCTCACTAAGACCAGGAGGGTGGATCACATCACTCCAGTTCTGAGGTCTTTGCACTGGCTTCCTGTCCAACAAAGAATTGACTTTAAAATCCTGCTGTTGGTTTACAAAGCACTGAATGGTTTTGGGCCAAAATACATCTCTGATCTGCTGCTACCTTATGAACCATCCCGACCCCTCAGGTCGTCTGGGACCGGTCTACTTTCTGTTCCCAGAGTCAGAACTAAACATGGAGAAGCAGCGTTCAGTTTTTATGCTCCACATATCTGGAACAAAGTCCCAGAAAGCTGCAGGTCTGCTGAGACCCTCAGCTCATTTAAATCAAGATTGAAGACCTTTCTGTTTGCTGCTGCCTTTAATTGAACCACATTCAATTAATATATTAATCAATTTCCTGCATTTCTGCATTTTACTACTGAATTTTATTTCTTACACTTTCTTTAATTGTTTTTAAATCTCCTTTTCTTTTGCCTTATGTTTTGATGCTTTTAATGGTTTTATGTGAAGCACTTTGAATTACCTTGTTGTTGAAATGTGCTATACAAATAAACTTGCCTTGCCTTACAAAAGTGCATTTGATTGTGCTATTATACCTTACCAATCTCAGGTCGCCTATGAAATAGACCTAGAGAAAGGGAAGAAAAAACCTTTTTAATATCAGGGAAGGATCAATCTGAAATAATCAGAAGGCAATTTCTTTTCCCCTTTGTTTGTTCGGTTTTTTTTTAAAACCTAGGATTTCTATTTATTTGTCCACTTACCTGGCTCCTTATGGGGTTAGACCATGGCCTCTGGGAATCATGGACAGTCGTCGTCCCGCATTCATGTTGACAGGCTGTCTAGGAGCGTGGAAAGCACTAGACCATCCATCCCTGCCAATGAATCTGAAAATAAATTACAGAAAAGATATTTCAGGCTGTTACAAGCAGTCCATCATGCAGAAGTGGTAGACAGGACCTTTTGGACTCAGATGTTCCCAGTAGGGATGCGGAGACGAGTCAACAAGTTGACCTCCTTCATTAAACCCTCATCCCCTAATGCTGAGACCACTGCCAAGATCAAATTAAACACAGATGAATGGATGCGAAGTAACATGACTATTCTTGAGCAGCATTATGATCAGGTCATAACAGCTTGCCTGCAGGACCTGCCTCTTTTCGATCAAGTGGCATTGGATAAAGCAATCACCTATGGCAAAGCAAGGTATAAAACACGACTACTAGCCTCGTCCATTTCTGCCTTGATATCGCTGGTGCAGGGTGGGGCGAAGCCTCCATTGGAGTAGGTCGACTCCTGTCTGGACCCTGCTGGGGATGACGAGCAATTTCCGGAGCTGACGATCCATAGCACCGGCTCTGGACCTGGCCCAGGCCCCAACCCCAGTCTCGAGTCCAGTCCTCATCCTAACCCTGACCCTAATGCTAGTCCTAACCCCAACCCCAATTCCTGTCCTAACCCCAAACCTAACCATAACCCTACCCCAAATCCAACCCCCTACCCCAACCCACCTCTCCATCTTGGGTGAGATTGGCCCCAGTGGGGTTACAGCAGAGAGAGTGGATCCTGAAATGATGGTGCAGGCTCAGGTATGCCTTAGGCAGGATTCAAACTGTGAGGAGAGGGTCCATCTAATCCTGAGGTGGACTGTGCTGCACTGTACTTTCATCCCACCTTTGACCTGTGGCCACTGGATAACATCCTACCGAGCCCACCTAGTGGAGTGAGTGGGTTGGTAACCGAGAACATTCCCAATCTGGGTATGGGGATGCCAGTGATTAGGCGGGTGTCGCTTCCCCTTGATGCTACGGCACCCCCTCCATCACAAAGGCCGACCCGGCATGGTGACACCTACCAAAAAACGGATTAAATGGTCTTTGAAGGTAGAAAAACTGGTGCTCGTGTTAGGCGACTCTAATTTAGGGAGAATACCAGGCTATGGTCATCCACTGGTGCAGGTGGACAGTTTTCCTGGGGCCCAAATCCATCATCTAAAGGGAATCCTGGAGAGATTGGACCCTTGCCCCCTTACCCGAAAGATTGTGCTCTCCATTGGCATGAACAACTGTCTGAGAGGGAATTTGTTTAATACCATCAAAAAGCAATTCCAGCAATTGATGGCAGTGATAGGCAGTCTTTCCCCAGGCGGAGGTCTCTGTGCCACTCATCCAATTCTCGACAAAGCTCCCACCGAGAACACAAACCCTTATAATACAAACAAACCTTTTCTTTGAAGAGAATTATAAGGTATTGGAGGGTGTGGAGGGATATCTCTTTGGGGTACTACCGCATGACCCAGCGCACTGGACACCAACGACTGCCTCGGAGATTCTAGAGTGTTGGCTGAAACAGTTGAATTAGAAGTTGGGGCGCAGAGAATATTCACCTTCATGTAAATAAATATATCTCTGCCAAACATAAGGGTACTTTTTTTCATTTTATTTTATTTTTTCAGGGACAATGCACACTAATCAACAGTTACACTGTAAGTGAGCCAGAGTTAGCCAGAGAGGCTAATTTCCATCTGCTGTCCCCGGCCAGATGTTACCTTACCTTACCTTCAACCAACCTGATTTCAGGACCGGAGTTTGGGGTGGGGTGATCCGCGGGTGGACGCTGGAATTAAAACTTAAAATTCTGTCCAGCGGCCTAAAGTAAAACAAAAACAAAAAAATAGTCGTTTTATTTGGAGGCGGAAGAGGGAGCAGGATAAACTGTATGTGCCCGTGCTCTCTGCCTACCTCCTTGGTAGGCAGAAAACTACTTTTCCCTTACCTAACCCTAACCCTTTATTACCCGTTTTACCCACACATATTGGGGGGACATTCACTCATTCCAATGCAAGTGAATAACAACGAGAAGAGTCATTGAAAATTAAAAGCACTGCTTTATTTATGGTATAAGAAGAAACCCCACAGCTGCCCTCTCCCTTGGGCAGTGGAGGAGGTGGATTAATAAGAGGGAGACATTTGGACCGCTGCCTCAAAGTCTTTCCTCAAATTTGCGGCATGTTGGCAGTCCAGTGAGAGAGCATAGAACCTGTCTGCTGTGTCTGTGTTGTGACACATGAAGTTGGTGATCTTCTTCCGCGTACTGGCTCTGTGGGTCTGCTGTGCCTGGAAACAGTAGAACAGAGGTTAGTAAAGCCAGCAGAGTTGTATTGTAATAAAGCATCAGTGGGCTGTCGACTGAAAAAAGAAACTTACATGTGCAGACACTGCAGTCCTTATATCGTTAAAGGTGGGATTGCCTGGCAGACTCATTTCGGCCCAGGATGTCTGCATGCAATGGCCAAGATTTTTAACAGGCCCCCTTGACGTGGTTAGCATGCGGTTGTTCTGCGGATTGAGGCTCTGGCGAAGCTCGATCCATCGCGCCAACCAGCTAAACTCCTCCGGATGAAGGAATATTAGAGCAGCACCAAATTCGCGGTTCGTCTTGTGGTCGTTTATATAGATGAGGACGCCGTCGTCCCTATCGTTTTTGTTCCCAGCCGCCTCCAGGACCTCCTCTACGGTCATGTTCGTCAGGACTCCAGGTCTATGGCCATAGACGGAGGCCAGAAATGCAGATAAATACCCATAAAAAGGCGTCGCGGAGAGAAGGGTCGCAACCCTCTGCCTCCAGTTGGTCTGAAAAGACAGGGGGGAAAAACCCGGTTAGCGTCTTGGAGAGACAGGTGCAGTTCCATCTATAACTGTAGTCAGGTTCAGATATTCCTGATGTCTTACCCAGTATCAGCGGGATCTTGGCTTTGGCCTTAATCTGGCACTTGTACAGCGATGATTTAGAGATGATCCGCGACATCTTTGTAGCCTTCACCTTCAGCAGACTTCACGGTCAGTCTGCTGCTCCTGGGTGGGGCCTCGCTCAAGTGGTAGATGTTTTGCAGGTAATAGTTTGACGTGGTCACCTTCATACCAACTTCTCCGAGGTACTCTGCATAGCTGCTGACAGAAAGACTACAATGTGTTTTGCACCCAAGCATGGAGGTCTTTCACCTCCAGGAGGCTGCATCTCCTCATTTTCACCCCAGAACATGCAGCAAGGCCTGGGCATATTGAAAAAGAAACATTACTTACTTCATTATTCCATCGACGTTGTCCATGAAACACCAGTCCCACAGCCTTTCCTCTCCGTACGCAAGGTAAAAGATGAATGTTTTTATTCGTCTCAGTTTGGACTTGGCATTCTCTTTCTTCTTGGTGTTGCCACGCATTGCCCCATGCAGTTGCATGTATCGTTCCAAATACTGATCTGTGAATGAAAAGACAAAATACCTCCATGAAGTATCGCTTAGCCGAAGAACCAGCCCAAAAGGTCACTCTGTCAATCCGATTTAAAGCCACTTTAAACTGGGCAAAATACTTCCATAAAGTGTCGCTGTCTTAACCGAAAGAACCAGTTAGTGTGGTACTTACTTATTTCCTTTGGAAGTAGAATTGTCCCCGACTTAGAGGATCTGCCCTGCTGCTTCAGGAATGATCTCACGGCTTTACGCCTGGCCAGTGTGCTTGCGTCTTGCTTCTCGTGACTTGGCCCTGCCTCGTGACTTGGCCCTGCCTCCTCCTCCGACCCCGCTTCTGCACCATGCACCTCTTCTGCCCTCTCGAGCACCACCTCCACCTCCCTACTTGGCCCTGCATCAGCTTTGCCTGCCCTCACCGTAGTTTTCTTAATCAGGCGGCGCTCTCTTTTCGTGACCCTTTGTAGGAGCTTTACAGTCCTCTGCAATTCTTTTTCAACCACCATCAGCTTGTGTTCTGAGCGCTTCAGTTTCTCAGTCGTCTGGATGCATTGAGGCAGGAGGCACAATGCCTCCTCCGGCTCCTCTGGCTCCTCTGGCTGGTGGTCAGTCTCCTCCGGCAGGTGGAGGTCCAGCCCTGTGGACATCGAAATTAAGAGGCTTTGTGGCCCTTAGCGCGACCAGGAGACGCACCATCATCTCTCTCTTGACTTCGCCCAGCTTTAGCGCCACCATATCACCGTCTAGTTCAGGGTGACCATTGGCGAGATGCCGGTCCAGTCGTTTGCTATGATAGGAACAGCCCAAGACTGGGCAAGGCTCAGAACGAATGTTCACTCGGCCTGTTGACATGTTAAGCAGTAGTCTCCTTTCATCCATGTTCCTGACCCGGTCTGTCCTCCGCAGGTGCTGTGGTAGGGCAGTATACATATTGCCGCACACCGGGCAATGGTGACATTGTCGGGTTGGTGTCATTTCTGAAAGCAAAGAAAAAGACAAATGAACTTACCCGCACAATACGCGAGTGAAAATACATCCACAAGATCATGTACACGTTACCCCAGTAAAGATGCTTCTTACCTGGCCAAAGTGCATCAAGCAACGGGAGACAAAAGGGTGCCTTACATCCACAAGAGCCGTCGAGACAGTGTGAGTGAAACAGACTGTGGCAGTGGCTGTGTTCTTAAGCGTGAGGCTGATTGGCCCCAGCTTGAGTAGTCTCGTGACCTCATTTCCATTGAGGTTCATTTTTGTACGTGTACGTTCATTCATTTTGACTGCCAAAAAGGACATCTTCCCTAACCCTAGGGTTTTTATTAAAGCCTTTTTAAAGGACAGCCCCCTTGTGCCAGTGCCCCTCGTGGCCCTCTTAGGAGGGCCCCGCTTCCAACCAAACCTAACCCTCACGAATGTGTCACTGTCCATGGTGCTGAATCAAGATCGCGAGTCAGTCCATGGTGCTGAATCACGAATTGTTTGTCACTGTACATGGTGCTGAATCACGAATCATGTGATTCAGGGCGAGCCCTGATTTCCCAAAATTTCACCCGTCACCGTAACACGTATCACAAAGGGGTGGAGTGGAGCCTTGAGATCAAACAACCGGTGATGGGGGATTCAAATCTATCTAGGATCCCAGAACATCAGTATCCCTTGGTCCAGATAGATAGCTTCCCTGGGGCTCAAATACACCATCTAAAAGAGATCCTGGGCAAGCTTCATCCCTGCCACACAACCCAGAAAGTTGTCCTCTCGGTAGGCTTGACAACTGCCTTAGGAACAATCAGCTCGGGACAATGAAAAAAACAGTTTCAACAACTCTTGTCACGGGCTAAAACAGTCTTCCCTCGAGCGGAGATTGTGGTTCCCCTAATCCAGTTCTCCCCACGGCTTCAGTCGAAATACAGAACCCTCTTAGCAGAACTTAACCGGGTCCTGGAGGACAACTGTAGAACCCTAAAAGGGATCGAAGAGGACAAGTTCTGTGTCAACCAGAAAGACCTTATTCATTGGACTCCAGCTACTGCCAATAAAATCCTTCATTCTTGGATGTCAGTTAAACTAAGAATAGGGGGACCTAGAGTGTCTAATCAGCTCCACTCTTAACATTTTAAATCTGTCCTTCTTTTTTCTTGATGGAGGATGAAGAAAGACTGCTAGAGAATGGCCTCTATTTTATTCCAACTCCACTAGTGGTGGACAGACAGGAGCTTCGAAGAGACTTACAAAGATATCACAGACGATTGAGGCTACTTGACCATTTTAATTACGGTACGGATTTCGCTCGAGAGCCATTCATCAACCCTTCTACTTGAGAACCTGAGTGGGATTTGGCTACAGAACCCATCAAAAAATGTATCAGGCGAAATGTCCAGGACCTCGAGAGGATCCACTGTAATAGTGAGAGAGAGAATAATTTATCGACGGGGGAAAGAGAAGCACTTGATCAACTAAAATCCAACCAGGAGATAGTGATCAAACCTGCGGACAAGGAGTCAAAAATTGTTATAATGGACAAACATCAATATTTAACCGAAGCTTACAGACAGCTAAATAACACAACACACTACTTACCTTTAACCTGCTCCCTGCAACTGGAAACTCAGACAAAGATTCGGGAGATTGTGGGATGCCTGTATGAGAAAAAGATCATTACAGCTAAACAAAGGTATTACCTGTCTGGTGAGGACCCTCCACGTCCACGCAAATTTTACCTCTTGCCCAAGATCCATAAGGATCCAGAGACCTGGACAGTCCCACATCAGGTCCCTCCCGGCAGACCCATTGTGTCTGATTGTGGGAGCGAATCGTACAGAATAGCGGAATTTATTGATCATTATATCAACCCCTTGTCTCAAAAACATGAGAGCTATATCAAAGACACCTATGAGTTTGTGACAAAACTTAGACAGATCATGGTGCCACCTGGTGGAATGCTTTTCTCTGTGGATATTGACTCTCTTTACACAAATATAGAGACTCAATTGGGTCTGAAAGTGGTACGAGATATCTTCAGGAAGTACCCTGACCCCACGAGGCCTGATGAGGCCCTCCTCATGATGAGGCCCTGATGAGGCCCTCCAGGAAAATAAATCCTGCTTGATAAGAGAGTGCAGTCACTTTGCTGCTTGCGCTTGCCTCTGCTTGCATTTTCTTGCATTTTCTTGCTTCAATTTGCCAGATATATCACATATATCCTGCCAGATATATCACATATATCACTCTTCAACGTTTGAGTGAAGACAAATCCAGAAAGTCGTCGAGCTATTTGGATTGTTAGCTAATGCTAACTTGCAGCTAAGTTAAAGCTAAGTAGCAGCAAGATGCCTCCCTTCTCCACGGACGACTACTACAAACTCCTACAGAAGATTGCAGTTTTGGAAACAAAAATCCACCGACTAGAAGTAAACGTGGAGGTAAATGGACTGTGTGGGAATGATACCACTTTACCATGGATTCAAAACACTGGACAAATGCAAGCTAAGACACAGCTAACTAGCACAACCAGGCCTACCAAGAAACAGGAGGAGAGAGCAGATAATGAATCTTCAAATGGTAGTCCTCCCTGGAACTCTCTCGGTGCAAAGCCGGAGAGAAAATATGTGGGAGGACGACTAACAGACAGAGCCCAGCGCCCTGAGATTTGTGATGCGACTGGCTGGCCTGCACTAGCACACAGGCAGAACTCCTCCTCAACCCCTGCACCCAGACGGACAAAGCCAAGGACAGCTGAGGAAACTAAAACCTGCAAAACACCTCCACAACAACCAAGCCTACAACTTCAAAACAGATTTGCTCCATTGTCGCAGGATCCTAAATCTCCATCTGATGACCTGGATAAGCAGCTATCTCCTCAAAACGGGGTAAGAACTGAGAGTCAATGTGAGAGTAAAAGGGTTAGGGTTTTTGCCTCCCGAACGTCATGACAACGTCCGAGAGAAATGCACTGTCCATAAACCGACTCTGAGTTGCCAGCAAGGCAACCACCACCCCCCGGTGTCCTGGCCTTAACCAAATTGATCCGTCCATTCTCCCACCGACGTAACCCCCGATGTTCCACAAGCACAGTTCCGCGCACACACGCGCTTAAAAATTCAGACTGTTTTGTCTTCATAAACATTATAGCAGCCTGTATGGTATGAACCCTGCTCTCCTAGCAGACTGTGGTCGCAACCCTGCGCTCAGAGCAGACCGAGCTTGTCCTGCACTCCTCGCAGTCTAAATGGTCTTGGCCCTGCTCTCCAAATTAAGCCAATCGTGCAACGTTTCGGAGAAATTACTCCTTCCTCAGGCAAATGGCTTAATTGTCGCTCACGTGAATTTCGTGACCGTTTAATTGTACCTTGTAGAACTGTCTCTAATTGCCGTCTCCCCCAGTGAGGTTGAGTTTAGGGCAACAGTACAGGGACTGGATAATAAAATGGAGGCTGGGCGATAGCCACCTCACCGACAACATTCCACGCAGCGAGTACGGTAAAGGGTTAGGGTTAGGGAAATCGTTTGGTTTGGTTAGCCCACTGCCGTAAAGCAATGGGTTTGCCTATGCACTGTCACATAACCCGCCAACCCAGGAACCCTCAGCCCTCATTGAGGCCCCCCGGTGTTCTGGTGCCTAATCTGGCGATCCAGACTCTCTCCTTGTGTCTCCTTTGTGACACATTCCATCCTGTGTTGCATTCAATAACAGTGGTCCTGAGTGAGTCCCAGCCATGTGCTATAAAATGTTTCACCAGGTGTGTGTCTGCCTTTTTCTTCCTGATAATGTTGTATCTGTGCTGGGTAAACCTGGTGGAGACTGAGTTACCCGTTTCTCCCACATATTGAGACTTACATGCTGTACAATAAATTAAATAAACACAATTTGTGGTTTTCAGACTCCCCCTCGTCTTATTTTGGTTCTGTATCCACTGTTTGTGTTTAAAGTATGTCTCTGATTTATTAAGTACAGGGACCGAGGCAGATCCTAATTTGGCCCTCACGAGGAGATCTTTTAAATTTTTATTTCTCCTGTATGCAGGAAGAATGCTATGATTTTGTAAAATCTTCGTCCCTGTGGTGATTCTCTGGAAGTTTTTTTTACATTTATTGGATAGCTCCCTGGTGGATGGTGAAAACCTGGTGATCAGCGGAATATTGCATGTGACCATGATAGGTTTGGTTTCCAGAAATGTCCTGTAACAGTTTCTGCAGAAGGTCCTGGAGTACCCCCTGGTGGACAAAGCCGTGAATAAGATTTTGACCGCTTTGTGGAAATCTTCAGACCTGGTGCAAATCCTATGAAATCTAGGTAGTTGTGACTTTATGAGTCCTGCATATGTATGTTTGGGGTGGAAACTGGTCTTGAAAAGTAGAGCATGTGTGTCTGTTTCTTTAAAGAAGACCTTAACGTCCAGTGTGTTTTTTTCTTTGAATTTGTCTCCTTTATAAGTGGTTGTGTCCAAAAATCAACTGTTGTGAGACTGTGTGGATTTAATTTTTATAGATTCTCTGTGATTATGTAGAGTATTGAGAAATGTGTCAAATTCTTCTCTGGAATGTTGCCATATTCCCCAGATGTCGTCCAGAAACCTGTAATAATGCAGTGGTCTCAGTGTGCAGGCCTTAAGGGCTGATTCTTCCCACTCTGCCATGAAGATGTTTGCGTATGCTGGAGCGAATTTCTTACCCATAGCTGTTCCCTTAATCTGCAAAAATATATCTTGATTGAAAACAAAGTCGTTTCTCATGAGATTAATTACTAGGCGTTGCAATAGCCCCTTGTCTGGCCTGTGCTTGTTGGGATTTCTTTGAAAGATATTTTTTATGGCTTGCATGCCCTCCTTAATATCTATATTTGTGTACAAGCTGTCGATATCGATGGTAAATAGAATAGCATCTTCTGGAATAGTTAGTTCTTTCACCAGGTTTACAAAGTGATACGTATCTTTGATGTAGCTTGGATGTATAATTGAGAGTGGATTAAGAAAGTAGTCCAAGTACTCTGCTGTATAATATGTCTCACTATTGCAGTCTGAGACTATAGGTCTCCCCGGAGGAATGATGTGTGGAATGCTCCACTTTGCAGCCTCCTTGTGGATTTTTAGCAGCATGTAAAATATTCTGGCTCTGGGTTCATTGTCCCCCATCAGATAATGCTTTTGTTTTTTATTTATGAAACCCTTTACACAGAGAGAATTTAGGATTTTGTTCACAATAGGTATTGTTTCCAAATAGATAGGTTTGTCTAATTTGACATAATATTTAGGATCGTTCAATTGTCTGTAACCCTCCCATAAGTACTGTTCTCTGTCCATAATTACAATTGAGCTGCCTTTATCCGCTGGTTTAATGACTAATCTTTTGTTTTTTGTCAATTCCAATAGGGCAAGATATTCTTGAGGGGTCAAATTTGGAGGTGTCTGGTGATTAGTGAAGTACTCTTGAAAGTACTTTGTGTCAGCCCTGATAATTTTAACTATCTCTTGGGGGATTACTGATTGTGGGGGAGACCAGTTAGATTTGCGAATGAATCTTAATCCGGTTGTTTCAGGTGAGTCCTCGTAATAGGCTGCTAATTTCAGTCTCCTGTGATACTGTTGTAAGTCAAATCTAGCTTGTAATTTGATGTCCTCATTAGTGCCTTTAGTGGGAATAAAACTCAATCCTTTATTAAGGAGAGAAAGTTGGTTAGCGGTGCATATGAAATTTGTGGCCAAATTGATAACTATTTTGTCCCCCTCCTTAGGAGGTAGGTTAGTGGGGGCTTCTAGTTTAAACCAAGATGACAACACCAGTGATTAAAGATGACCTTTGCTGTTCGAGGTGTCCAATGGATGTGGTTGTGGTCCGTCCTGAATACCTCCTCCTGCACTGTTGGGATGTTGTTCTCCAGGGCGGCAATGTGGGTGTTCAGGTGAGTCAGCCGCCGTTTATCCTGCAGAGGGAGGCCGGGGGAGAAGTTGATTTGTGGGACCAGTACCTGTGCAAGAGGAAACTTGAGCTTACACATTCTCAGTGTTCTCTGCAGCTGTTTGACTGCAGTCTCTTTGGATTTCTGAACTCTGTTGTTCAGGCCGAAGGAGAGGATGATTTTCTCCACTGGTCCTGTGGTCTTGGTGTTTTCCAGAATGTCTTCAGCATGTCTGAGGTTGGCTCCCGGGAAGCCGTCGACCTGCAGTCCTGTGATGTTATATGCGGGAAATCTGTTAACATTCGAGTCTCCAATTATGATACATTTTTCTTTAATGTAGAGGATCCAATCGTGTGTCTTTCTGGATGATGTCAGGTGTCTGGTGGGATGACAGGGTCCGGGTCCCTGTGGCGTGGTGATGTCCCCAGGTGTGCGGCCCAGTAGGGTCTGTACTGCAGTCTGGAGTCTGTTCCCCCCACGAGGGGTGAGTGACACTGGGCCCATATTCCCGCTTGTGTGGGATGTGTTGTCCGAATCTCGGTCCCCAGGAGCTGTGAGCTCCTCCTGGGAGAGTTCCTCAGGGGAGCTGGTGGTGGACAGCGCATCTTGGCTGTCAGGACTTTGTGTCCTGGGAGGGGCCACTCTGGGGAGGGTCAGAGGGTTGGGTCCTGTTGCTTTTCTCGGCACGAGAGAGAAGGAGCCTCCTGTGTAACGGCGGCCGGCAGTTCGGTCCTGCATCCTCTGTGGACGTGGGGAAGGATGTTGAGGGTTAGTGGGCGTGGCCCCAGCGATGCCAGGCGTGTCCTCATTCCCTCGTGGTGGAGGGGGGAGGTCCTCCATCTGGGACTGGGACAAGATGGGGGTGCTAGGTGTACTCTGATCTGCCTTACCTGTTGCCGTCGCCCCCTGTGCTGCGGGCGCAGGAGACCTGTCCCTCGGTGTTGGTGATTCATCTGCTGACTCCAGATCTGTGATGCTGGAGGAATCATCGCACTCCTCTTCCGTGAGCTGCCTCAATGTGTCTGTGATCACCTGCTTTGCATTTTCTAGTGTGTCACCAGCTAATCTCTTTCCCAGGCTCTTTCTAGCCCAATTTGAGGCTATTTGAAAAGGAGCTCCCCATTCTTTTACTCTGAGCTTCGAGAGTGCCTCCAGTTCAACTTCCGCTGTCTTCTCGTAATGCTCTTTGAGTGTTTTTAAAGTGTTTTTGGCCCAATTCTTGGCGTTGCCTTCAATTGTCTTTAAAACGTTGGGATTTGGGATTGCAGGTTTGATGGCTGTGGTCAGATGTTTAGTCATTTTTTCTATAGTCAAAGGCGATTTTTCATTTGTGACATTTAGAAAATGATGTAATGTCTTTATCACCTTGAATAGAATGCGGCACTTCAAAGCAAAGTCCGGGTCGTCCGACCTGGGTCCGCTGTCATCCCGTTGTTTGCGGATGCGGGAGCGTTGCCGCGTCGTTCTGCGCCCGCCGTCGTGTAGTCCTGCTCCGTGCGTGTTGTTGTGGCCCTCCCCGGTCCGTGGTCGACGGGTGCTGTGGTCTCGAGCTCTTCTACGACCATGCTCTCCCTCCCTGGTCCCCCGGGGCAGGTCGCGTCGTTGTCTTGTATCGCGTTGAAATGCGCTCCTCACGATAGGAGCACGCGCTCCGCAAACTCGCTCCGGCGAGTTGCGGCGCGAGCCGGAAACATGGCCTCTCCGGCTGTAATAGTCTCTTTCTGTTCTTCTTACCGGGCTGGTCCGGTGGTGGTTGGAGTGGTCACGGTGTCGGAATGGCTCCGTACGCCGTGGGGGTGCGCCATCTCTGTCCGTGGCGCGCTGTGTCCAGGTGCGCTCCGCGCGTCCGTCGCGCCTGGACCGAGACCCACTTCCGTGTGCCCGTCGAGGAGAACCATGACGTCTAACAGGGCCGCCTTCATCAGGTCTGCGCCCAGTTCTAGTGACCGAGGCGTACGACCGGCAGTAACGTGGTGACGGAACGCGGTGTCTATGAGTTGAATCAGTGCGCCGCACTCCGCTCCAGGTGCCCTGTCCACTGTGCTCGTATCCGGTAATGTTTCCTTCGGAATACTCATTGAGCCTACGGTTGTCCGAGTGGACCCTACCTCTTCGGGGGGAGGCAGGTCTGCCGTGGTATTCT
>JAFEUB010001656.1:15000-17500 GCA_024529925.1 Ophthalmolycus amberensis | reverse complement strand
GTTAGGGTTAGGGTTAGGGTTAGGGTTAGGGTTAGGGTTAGGGTTAGGGTTAGGGTTAGGGTTAGGGTTAGGGTTAGGGTTAGGGTTAGGGTTAGGGTTAGGGTTAGGGTTAGGGTTAGGGTTAGGGTTAGGGTTAGGGTTAGGGTTAGGGTTAGGGTTAGGGTTAGGGTTAGGGTTAGGGTTAGGGTTAGGGTTAGGGTTAGGGTTAGGGTTAGGGTTAGGGTTAGGGTTAGGGTTAGGGTTAGGGTTAGGGTTAGGGTTAGGGTTAGGGTTAGGGTTAGGGTTAGGGTTAGGGTTAGGGTTAGGGTTAGGGTTAGGGTTAGGGTTAGGGTTAGGGTTAGGGTTAGGGTTAGGGTTAGGGTTAGGGTTAGGGTTAGGGTTAGGGTTAGGGTTAGGGTTAGGGTTAGGGTTAGGGTTAGGGTTAGGGTTAGGGTTAGGGTTAGGGTTAGGGTTAGGGTTAGGGTTAGGGTTAGGGTTAGGGTTAGGGTTAGGGTTAGGGTTAGGGTTAGGGTTAGGGTTAGGGTTAGGGTTAGGGTTAGGGTTAGGGTTAGGGTTAGGGTTAGGGTTAGGGTTAGGGTTAGGGTTAGGGTTAGGGTTAGGGTTAGGGTTAGGGTTAGGGTTAGGGTTAGGGTTAGGGTTAGGGTTAGGGTTAGGGTTAGGGTTAGGGTTAGGGTTAGGGTTAGGGTTAGGGTTAGGGTTAGGGTTAGGGTTAGGGTTAGGGTTAGGGTTAGGGTTAGGGTTAGGGTTAGGGTTAGGGTTAGGGTTAGGGTTAGGGTTAGGGTTAGGGTTAGGGTTAGGGTTAGGGTTAGGGTTAGGGTTAGGGTTAGGGTTAGGGTTAGGGTTAGGGTTAGGGTTAGGGTTAGGGTTAGGGTTAGGGTTAGGGTTAGGGTTAGGGTTAGGGTTAGGGTTAGGGTTAGGGTTAGGGTTAGGGTTAGGGTTAGGGTTAGGGTTAGGGTTAGGGTTAGGGTTAGGGTTAGGGTTAGGGTTAGGGTTAGGGTTAGGGTTAGGGTTAGGGTTAGGGTTAGGGTTAGGGTTAGGGTTAGGGTTAGGGTTAGGGTTAGGGTTAGGGTTAGGGTTAGGGTTAGGGTTAGGGTTAGGGTTAGGGTTAGGGTTAGGGTTAGGGTTAGGGTTAGGGTTAGGGTTAGGGTTAGGGTTAGGGTTAGGGTTAGGGTTAGGGTTAGGGTTAGGGTTAGGGTTAGGGTTAGGGTTAGGGTTAGGGTTAGGGTTAGGGTTAGGGTTAGGGTTAGGGTTAGGGTTAGGGTTAGGGTTAGGGTTAGGGTTAGGGTTAGGGTTAGGGTTAGGGTTAGGGTTAGGGTTAGGGTTAGGGTTAGGGTTAGGGTTAGGGTTAGGGTTAGGGTTAGGGTTAGGGTTAGGGTTAGGGTTAGGGTTAGGGTTAGGGTTAGGGTTAGGGTTAGGGTTAGGGTTAGGGTTAGGGTTAGGGTTAGGGTTAGGGTTAGGGTTAGGGTTAGGGTTAGGGTTAGGGTTAGGGTTAGGGTTAGGGTTAGGGTTAGGGTTAGGGTTAGGGTTAGGGTTAGGGTTAGGGTTAGGGTTAGGGTTAGGGTTAGGGTTAGGGTTAGGGTTAGGGTTAGGGTTAGGGTTAGGGTTAGGGTTAGGGTTAGGGTTAGGGTTAGGGTTAGGGTTAGGGTTAGGGTTAGGGTTAGGGTTAGGGTTAGGGTTAGGGTTAGGGTTAGGGTTAGGGTTAGGGTTAGGGTTAGGGTTAGGGTTAGGGTTAGGGTTAGGGTTAGGGTTAGGGTTAGGGTTAGGGTTAGGGTTAGGGTTAGGGTTAGGGTTAGGGTTAGGGTTAGGGTTAGGGTTAGGGTTAGGGTTAGGGTTAGGGTTAGGGTTAGGGTTAGGGTTAGGGTTAGGGTTAGGGTTAGGGTTAGGGTTAGGGTTAGGGTTAGGGTTAGGGTTAGGGTTAGGGTTAGGGTTAGGGTTAGGGTTAGGGTTAGGGTTAGGGTTAGGGTTAGGGTTAGGGTTAGGGTTAGGGTTAGGGTTAGGGTTAGGGTTAGGGTTAGGGTTAGGGTTAGGGTTAGGGTTAGGGTTAGGGTTAGGGTTAGGGTTAGGGTTAGGGTTAGGGTTAGGGTTAGGGTTAGGGTTAGGGTTAGGGTTAGGGTTAGGGTTAGGGTTAGGGTTAGGGTTAGGGTTAGGGTTAGGGTTAGGGTTAGGGTTAGGGTTAGGGTTAGGGTTAGGGTTAGGGTTAGGGTTAGGGTTAGGGTTAGGGTTAGGGTTAGGGTTAGGGTTAGGGTTAGGGTTAGGGTTAGGGTTAGGGTTAGGGTTAGGGTTAGGGTTAGGGTTAGGGTTAGGGTTAGGGTTAGGGTTAGGGTTAGGGTTAGGGTTAGGGTTAGGGTTAGGGTTAGGGTTAGGGTTAGGGTTAGGGTTAGGGTTAGGGTTAGGGTTAGGGTTAGGGTTAGGGTTAGGGTTAGGGTTAGGGTTAGGGTTAGGGTTAGGGTTAGGGTTAGGGTTAGGGTTAGGGTTAGGGTTAGGGTTAGGGTTAGGGTTA
>JAFEUB010001656.1:5000-10000 GCA_024529925.1 Ophthalmolycus amberensis | reverse complement strand
GGGTTAGGGTTAGGGTTAGGGTTAGGGTTAGGGTTAGGGTTAGGGTTAGGGTTAGGGTTAGGGTTAGGGTTAGGGTTAGGGTTAGGGTTAGGGTTAGGGTTAGGGTTAGGGTTAGGGTTAGGGTTAGGGTTAGGGTTAGGGTTAGGGTTAGGGTTAGGGTTAGGGTTAGGGTTAGGGTTAGGGTTAGGGTTAGGGTTAGGGTTAGGGTTAGGGTTAGGGTTAGGGTTAGGGTTAGGGTTAGGGTTAGGGTTAGGGTTAGGGTTAGGGTTAGGGTTAGGGTTAGGGTTAGGGTTAGGGTTAGGGTTAGGGTTAGGGTTAGGGTTAGGGTTAGGGTTAGGGTTAGGGTTAGGGTTAGGGTTAGGGTTAGGGTTAGGGTTAGGGTTAGGGTTAGGGTTAGGGTTAGGGTTAGGGTTAGGGTTAGGGTTAGGGTTAGGGTTAGGGTTAGGGTTAGGGTTAGGGTTAGGGTTAGGGTTAGGGTTAGGGTTAGGGTTAGGGTTAGGGTTAGGGTTAGGGTTAGGGTTAGGGTTAGGGTTAGGGTTAGGGTTAGGGTTAGGGTTAGGGTTAGGGTTAGGGTTAGGGTTAGGGTTAGGGTTAGGGTTAGGGTTAGGGTTAGGGTTAGGGTTAGGGTTAGGGTTAGGGTTAGGGTTAGGGTTAGGGTTAGGGTTAGGGTTAGGGTTAGGGTTAGGGTTAGGGTTAGGGTTAGGGTTAGGGTTAGGGTTAGGGTTAGGGTTAGGGTTAGGGTTAGGGTTAGGGTTAGGGTTAGGGTTAGGGTTAGGGTTAGGGTTAGGGTTAGGGTTAGGGTTAGGGTTAGGGTTAGGGTTAGGGTTAGGGTTAGGGTTAGGGTTAGGGTTAGGGTTAGGGTTAGGGTTAGGGTTAGGGTTAGGGTTAGGGTTAGGGTTAGGGTTAGGGTTAGGGTTAGGGTTAGGGTTAGGGTTAGGGTTAGGGTTAGGGTTAGGGTTAGGGTTAGGGTTAGGGTTAGGGTTAGGGTTAGGGTTAGGGTTAGGGTTAGGGTTAGGGTTAGGGTTAGGGTTAGGGTTAGGGTTAGGGTTAGGGTTAGGGTTAGGGTTAGGGTTAGGGTTAGGGTTAGGGTTAGGGTTAGGGTTAGGGTTAGGGTTAGGGTTAGGGTTAGGGTTAGGGTTAGGGTTAGGGTTAGGGTTAGGGTTAGGGTTAGGGTTAGGGTTAGGGTTAGGGTTAGGGTTAGGGTTAGGGTTAGGGTTAGGGTTAGGGTTAGGGTTAGGGTTAGGGTTAGGGTTAGGGTTAGGGTTAGGGTTAGGGTTAGGGTTAGGGTTAGGGTTAGGGTTAGGGTTAGGGTTAGGGTTAGGGTTAGGGTTAGGGTTAGGGTTAGGGTTAGGGTTAGGGTTAGGGTTAGGGTTAGGGTTAGGGTTAGGGTTAGGGTTAGGGTTAGGGTTAGGGTTAGGGTTAGGGTTAGGGTTAGGGTTAGGGTTAGGGTTAGGGTTAGGGTTAGGGTTAGGGTTAGGGTTAGGGTTAGGGTTAGGGTTAGGGTTAGGGTTAGGGTTAGGGTTAGGGTTAGGGTTAGGGTTAGGGTTAGGGTTAGGGTTAGGGTTAGGGTTAGGGTTAGGGTTAGGGTTAGGGTTAGGGTTAGGGTTAGGGTTAGGGTTAGGGTTAGGGTTAGGGTTAGGGTTAGGGTTAGGGTTAGGGTTAGGGTTAGGGTTAGGGTTAGGGTTAGGGTTAGGGTTAGGGTTAGGGTTAGGGTTAGGGTTAGGGTTAGGGTTAGGGTTAGGGTTAGGGTTAGGGTTAGGGTTAGGGTTAGGGTTAGGGTTAGGGTTAGGGTTAGGGTTAGGGTTAGGGTTAGGGTTAGGGTTAGGGTTAGGGTTAGGGTTAGGGTTAGGGTTAGGGTTAGGGTTAGGGTTAGGGTTAGGGTTAGGGTTAGGGTTAGGGTTAGGGTTAGGGTTAGGGTTAGGTTAGGGTTAGGGTTAGGGTTAGGGTTAGGGTTAGGGTTAGGGTTAGGGTTAGGGTTAGGGTTAGGGTTAGGGTTAGGGTTAGGGTTAGGGTTAGGGTTAGGGTTAGGGTTAGGGTTAGGGTTAGGGTTAGGGTTAGGGTTAGGGTTAGGGTTAGGGTTAGGGTTAGGGTTAGGGTTAGGGTTAGGGTTAGGGTTAGGTTAGGGTTAGGGTTAGGGTTAGGGTTAGGGTTAGGGTTAGGGTTAGGGTTAGGGTTAGGGTTAGGGTTAGGGTTAGGGTTAGGGTTAGGGTTAGGGTTAGGGTTAGGGTTAGGGTTAGGGTTAGGGTTAGGGTTAGGGTTAGGGTTAGGGTTAGGGTTAGGGTTAGGGTTAGGGTTAGGGTTAGGGTTAGGGTTAGGGTTAGGGTTAGGGTTAGGGTTAGGGTAGGGTTAGGGTTAGGGTTAGGGTTAGGGTTAGGGTTAGGGTTAGGGTTAGGGTTAGGGTTAGGGTTAGGGTTAGGGTTAGGGTTAGGGTTAGGGTTAGGGTTAGGGTTAGGGTTAGGGTTAGGGTTAGGGTTAGGGTTAGGGTTAGGGTTAGGTTTTTAGGGTTAGGGTTAGGGTTAGGGTTAGGGTTAGGGTTAGGGTTAGGGTTAGGGTTAGGGTTAGGGTTAGGGTTAGGGTTAGGGTTAGGGTTAGGGTTAGGGTTAGGTTAGGGTTAGGGTTAGGGTTAGGGTTAGGGTTAGGGTTAGGGTTAGGGTTAGGGTTAGGGTTAGGGTTAGGGTAGGGTTAGGGTTAGGGTTAGGGTTAGGGTTAGGGTTAGGGTTAGGGTTAGGGTTAGGGTTAGGGTTAGGGTTAGGGTTAGGGTTAGGGTTAGGGTTAGGGTTAGGGTTAGGGTTAGGGTTAGGGTTAGGGTTAGGGTTAGGGTTAGGGTTAGGGTTAGGGTTAGGGTTAGGGTTAGGGTTAGGGTTAGGGTTAGGGTTAGGTTAGGGTTAGGGTTAGGGTTAGGGTTAGGGTTAGGGTTAGGGTTAGGGTTAGGGTTAGGGTTAGGGTTAGGGTTAGGGTTAGGGTTAGGGTTAGGGTTAGGGTTAGGGTTAGGGTTAGGGTTAGGGTTAGGGTTAGGGTTAGGGTTAGGGTTAGGGTTAGGGTTAGGTTAGGGTTAGGGTTAGGGTTAGGGTTAGGGTTAGGGTTAGGGTTAGGGTTAGGGTTAGGGTTAGGGTTAGGGTTAGGGTTAGGGTTAGGGTTAGGGTTAGGGTTAGGGTTAGGGTTAGGGTTAGGGTTAGGGTTAGGGTTAGGGTTAGGGTTAGGGTTAGGGTTAGGGTTAGGGTTAGGGTTAGGGTTAGGGTTAGGGTTAGGGTTAGGGTTAGGGTTAGGGTTAGGGTTAGGGTTAGGGTTAGGGTTAGGGTTAGGGTTAGGGTTAGGGTTAGGGTTAGGGTTAGGGTTAGGGTTTTAGGGTTAGGTTGTTAGGTTAGGGTTAGGGTTAGGGTTTTTAGGGTTAGGGTTAGGGTTAGGGTTAGGGTTAGGGTTAGGGTTAGGGTTAGGGTTAGGGTTAGGGTTAGGGTTAGGGTTAGGGTTAGGGTTAGGGTTAGGTTAGGGTTAGGGTTAGGGTTAGGGTTAGGGTTAGGGTTAGGGTTAGGGTTAGGGTTAGGGTTAGGGTTAGGGTTAGGGTTAGGGTTAGGGTTAGGGTTAGGGTTAGGGTTAGGGTTAGGGTTAGGGTTAGGGTTAGGGTTAGGGTTAGGGTTAGGGTTAGGGTTAGGGTTAGGGTTAGGGTTAGGGTTAGGGTTAGGGTTAGGGTTAGGGTTAGGGTTAGGGTTAGGGTTAGGGTTAGGGTTAGGGTTAGGGTTAGGGTTAGGGTTAGGGTTAGGGTTAGGGTTAGGGTTAGGGTTAGGGTTAGGGTTAGGGTTAGGGTTAGGGTTAGGGTTAGGGTTAGGGTTAGGGTTAGGGTTAGGGTTAGGGTTAGGGTTAGGGGTTAGGGTTAGGGTTAGGGTTAGGGTTAGGGTTAGGGTTAGGGTTAGGGTTAGGGTTAGGGTTAGGGTTAGGTTAGGGTTAGGGTTAGGGTTAGGGTTAGGGTTAGGGTTAGGGTTAGGGTTAGGGTTAGGGTTAGGGTTAGGGTTAGGGTTAGGGTTAGGGTTAGGGTTAGGGTTAGGGTTAGGGTTAGGGTTAGGGTTAGGGTTAGGGTTAGGGTTAGGGTTAGGGTTAGGGTTAGGGTTAGGGTTAGGGTTAGGGTTAGGGTTAGGGTTAGGGTTAGGGTTAGGGTTAGGGTTAGGGTTAGGGTTAGGGTTAGGGTTAGGGTTAGGGTTAGGGTTAGGGTTAGGGTTAGGGTTAGGGTTAGGGTTAGGGTTAGGGTTAGGGTTAGGGTTAGGGTTAGGGTTAGGGTTAGGGTTAGGGTTAGGGTTAGGGTTAGGGTTAGGGTTAGGGTTAGGGTTTGGTAGGGTTAGGGTTAGGGTTAGGGTTAGGGTTAGGGTTAGGGTTAGGGTTAGGGTTAGGGTTAGGGTTAGGGTTAGGGTTAGGGTTAGGGTTAGGGTTAGGGTTAGGGTTAGGGTTAGGGTTAGGGTTAGGGTTAGGGTTAGGGTTAGGGTTAGGGTTAGGGTTAGGGTTAGGGTTAGGGTTAGGGTTAGGGTTAGGGTTAGGGTTAGGGTTAGGGTAGGGTTAGGGTTAGGGTTAGGGTTAGGGTTAGGGTTAGGGTTAGGGTTAGGGTTAGGGTTAGGGTTAGGGTTAGGGTTAGGGTTAGGGTTAGGGTTAGGTTAGGGTTAGGGTTAGGGTTAGGGTTAGGGTTTAGGGTTAGGGTTAGGGTTAGGGTTAGGGTTAGGGTTAGGGTTAGGGTTAGGGTTAGGGTTAGGGTTAGGGTTAGGGTTAGGGTTAGGGTTAGGGTTAGGGTTAGGGTTAGGGTTAGGGTTAGGGTTAGGGTTAGGGTTAGGGTTAGGGTTAGGGTTAGGGTTAGGGTTAGGGTTAGGGTTAGGGTTAGGGTTAGGGTTAGGGTTAGGGTAGGGTTAGGGTTAGGGTTAGGGTTAGGGTTAGGGTTAGGGTTAGGGTTAGGGTTAGGGTTAGGGTTAGGGTTAGGGTTAGGGTTAGGGTTAGGGTTAGGGTTAGGGTTAGGGTTAGGGTTA
>JAFEUB010001655.1:0-159643 GCA_024529925.1 Ophthalmolycus amberensis | reverse complement strand
GGACCATCTCCAGTTTATGTTGCCCCGGGTTTATCAGCAGCCTGTAGGCCGCTCTGAGCAGCGTTAGTATAACCAGGGGAGGGGAGGTAATTCGATTTTCCACATAAACACTGGCCCATTTCAGTCAGTTATCCAGATGGAAAGGTAATATTTGAGGGAACTCTGGGTAATCCTAGAACCATGAAAGAACTTCTCCCACAGCAACGGAAAAAGTCCAAACTTTAAGTGACTCCATCAGCAGTTTCAGCACACGATTATCTGTCTTTCATTGCAACGATCTGTACGGCAATGAACCTTTGATGCTTATTCTGATATATGTTTTTATGGTGTTTGATACTCCAGTTGTGTATTTTTACTATCTTTTCCCACCTGCTCAATTTTAGTTGTTTCTACTGTAGCAAACACCTGCTTGGCCCTCAGGGGCCGATAGGGTCTCATCCAATGGATGCAGCTGTGCCCCGCCACCGGTTATATGACCACTGCAATCCAGATGTTGGGTATATGAGTCAGTGAGTGTGATGATAAATCACCTGATGCCCTCCAGAGAGAAAATGGTGATGAAACTTTGAGAAAACACCAAAAAGAAAAGTTCTCAAAAAGGATGAGATTTGAAGGCAGATGATTTTTCCTCTTACCCGCCGATATCCTTTCCTATGTTACGCCAAAATTCAATACTTGAGCCTTTTCCGTGACCCCATGCCATTTCCATTGCTCACAGTTTCCCAAAAATAGCACTGGCTGAGTTCAAGCTAAGTGCTAACTGGGGTTAGCTAAGACTCCTGGAGCTTGCTGCTCGCTCTAATCTCCAGCGTTAAGGAGGTGATGGTGCAAGTCGTTTTCTCATTTCTGCCACTTTGGATTTAAACCAATTACCAAACTTTTAAAACTTAAACGGTCCTTGTACCTCTTTAATGGATTAACAAGCTCTCGGTGCAGCTTTACTTCTTCGTTCTCTCATGTTGGACATGTTGGTACAAGTGGTTCAGGACGGGCTGGATCTAGCTGGTTAGCATGCTCGTTTCACTAGATATCTCTGCAACACAATACATAGGACGGCAACACTGCAGCCTCTTGTTGTTGGGGAAATGATAGTTACATTTTTGATTGTTTGAAACTAAAACTGGCAATATCTTACACATTACACCTTTAAAGGATAAGGCTGGTGTTATTCTACATCTTTCTTTCATTGATGTCTTTTTAATAGTTTTCGGACACAATGGAGCTCTGGAAGAAGACGTATCGGGCTTTGGATACATAGACAATACGTAGCATCAGTACCAATTCATTGGTTGGTTTGGGTTCTTCCTTTGGGTTTAGTTGATGAAAATAAATCTGGATTATCAGCCTTTTTCTCTTTCTTGTAAGTAAGTATCAGGATACTCCTGCATCTATTAAACAGGAGATGATGACTACCAGCAGATTCTTCAGTATCCCTCTGAATCTAGTGAACATGAATTTGATGAAGATGGTTCCGTTGGGAAAGACGACGACTACTCAGGAGACGACCACTGAGGTCAAGAGTGCTGGTAACAGACAATAACAACACCTTTGACTCAACTGAGACACTAAGTGTGCTCAGAGAGGGTGGGCATCCCGGGAAAATAGAAATGAATAAAAGGAGCATTTTCCTTTATATGTGGAATAAAATGTGTAAGTCTTCTGAAAGCCCTTTTCAAATAAAATGATCTCCTGATGGACCCGTCTAAAGTGAATCAGGAGTTTACAAGAAGCTTTCCAGCTTTGATCGGCTGATTATTAGATAGAAATGAAACTCCACAAATCCACACACTGCAAGTCCAAGTGACATTTTCCCATTTGTTGTCCGTATGTTGCTTTAGCTCTAAGAGACTCATTTAGATCTGTTTTTGTCACATTGGAAAGCAGGGAGTCTGAAGAATCACGAGTTTGTATTGGCTGATGTGCTGATGTGGGGGGTCAGTAATGTTTAAGGAATTATAATTCCTGTACTTTCTGCAGCTGAGACACTTTGTTTACATGAATACATGAATAGAATATTCCACTGCTCTAGTTTAATGCGCTGGCGATGCGGTGGTAATAAGTAAGTAATGACGGACCCCGTTGCGCGACATATGATGTAACTTACTTTCGCTTTTATCTTTCAATGGCAAGACCGACTGTTTGGCTTGCTGGTGTGATCTGTGCAGTCCTTGACAGATTTTGTGGCAAAATTAGCAAGAAATTCTTCATTTAATGAAATATTTTTCATAGTTTATAACCATCTAATTTTGTCGTAGATTGCTTCCAATGGCATGGTACCGTTTTTAATGTAACGCAAGGTCTTCTTTAAAACATTTGGGATATTTCCGAGGTTGCGATCTGAATCCGTTCTCTACCAAGCACATTGTTGCGGGGCCCATTCTCTCTCTATGGGAGACCCCCCCCCCCCCCCCCCCCCCCCCACCCTAAGGGCCCCAGTGCAACCACACTGCCTGCCCCGTCTATATTCAACGCCCATGTTGAAAAGGCTCTCCTGAAAAGATGTTTCCAGGCCACAGCAGCCAGTTTAATATGGGGGAAGTCACTCAGATTTAGAGCTGAAATTTGAATTCAGCTGCTTTATTGTCCTCAATAAGCAGAACAGCAGACTGTGCATGTAAAAGGAAAACCAAAAAGGAAGTGAAATGATTGGAGAAAGCAGCACCTAAAGACCTGCATCTTAAAGTACCCCACATCATTTAGACGAGGCGCCTCACTTAACCACATGCCTAACTACCCTTGACTGTTCACAGCCACATAATTAACATTCTTACATATCTCACCAGCAGATGCAGAGTCCAGTCGGGGCATTGTGTCCAGGCTTTGACTTTGGGAGAGGTTGTTGCAGAAGCTCCTGTACCTGCCGGGTAATAATAAAGGCTTTAATCTTACCTCAGGGGTAATTTATAGAGCGGTGGAGGAGGGGGTCCCGAGGACAGCCGGTAGATAAATCAACTGAATGAACACGGCGACTGCAACCTGGCCTCATGCTCGGTTAGACTACAAAAAGCTTTCAGCAGGACCATATGGCTCCATGAGCTAAAACAGGAGTTTTATGAGCTCGGGTTCGGTGCTTTTGGTTAGTCAGGGGAACAGGAGAAACCTTCACATGTTAAAGAGACATTGAGCTATGTTTCTGGCTGTTTCTCAAGAGATGCGCTACACAAACATCATCTTTTGGTGAGCAGCTCAGTACCCTTTCACCCCCACTAGAGCGCTGCACTCCCTGAATGCAGGGCTAGTTGTGGTTCCAGAGGGAGCCGGAGCCTTCAGCTATCAAGCTGCTCCTGTGAAACCAGCTTCAATTTTCAGCACATTTAAGACTTTCCTTTTGGATAACTCTCATAGTTAGGGCTGGCTCAGGTTTGCCTTAGTCCAGCCCCTCGATGCTGCTACAGGCCTAGACTGCCGGGGGCCTTCCTGATACACCAAGCTCTTCTCTCTCCTCCATATCTTTAATTCATGTCCATTAATGCGCATGACTAACTTTGCTTCTTCACCGGAGTCTTTGTGCTTTCTCTCCTCGCAGGTTTCCATGGATCGTGGTTATATCTGGACCGTGGTCCTGCTGACACTGCACTGCTGCTGTCGTTATCGTCATTATTCTATTATGTCCACTGCTGCTGTTATTATTAGTAGTCATCATTTTTCTGTTATTATTCTGCTATAATTAGTGCTATTACTTCTCTCAATATATGTATCATTTCTATCGTACGGATTGACGACAGTAATTCTAATATGTTGTCCGTTCTGTATCTATCGCCCTTGTGTCCATCCTGGGAGAGTTATCCCTCCTCTTGCTCTCCTGGTTCCTTTCTTCTTCCTCTCACAGTTAGAGGGGTTTCATTTGGCAGAGTTTTGCACAGACAGGATGTCGTGTGCTGTACGGATTGTAAAGCCTTCTGAGGCAAATGTGTGGTTTGTGATTTTGGGCTATGCAAACAAATTGAATTGAATTGCAATGCAACAAAGGCCATGAGTCCAAGCCGTTCTCCTTGGAAGATACTCGGACTACGATCAGGAATCATGTTGTTCTTTTCATGCATGCAGTATATGGTATGATATACTTGCATGCTGACAATAGGAGCAGTCCCCCTAAACGTATGCTAGTTGCATGTGGAAGCATCTGTAGTCCTGCAGTCCCCCGTAAATAACTCAGGTGACCAGGACACAGTGACACATCCCGTCTTTCATTCCACAGCGCGCTGTGCGTACAAAGCTTCAAACTCACTGAGTAAGAGGCTAAGTGGCACACAACACGTTGTGAAACATATCGTCAGTGGAAGGAAGCGCGCCAAATGGAGGAGTTGACCTACATCAGCTGGTGACTGGGAGTGTTTCCTGGCGAGTGCTGCGGCTGCCGGCGGCCGCAGGTGGAGCTGAGCTACAGATCTGACATTAATTAGGAGGAAGAGGACGGCCTCCCTGAATCTGTCACGGCTGCTCATCATCTCAGCATTTTGTTTTTCTCTCTCCAGGAAACATCTCTCTACATCTACATCGACAGTATCCATACATGGTGCAGCATGTCGACAGAGCTCAGAGTTTTGATTCATGACCCGACTCTGAGTCAGAATCTAGTAATTGGCGACCGACTTTCAGTGCTTTTTCATTTCTTTCCTTCGGTTACCCGCTGACAGAGCTCCGGCTGGAGTGCGAGCACCGCTCTGAGCGCAGCGATGCAATGTCTTCTGAGTTAGTGTCAAATCTGGAGCCAGCCGCGGCCCGGAATAACATCCTGGACACTTTTTGCAGATTTGAGTCATATAACGCCCAAGGAGAGAACATAAACAGAGGCTGGGAGAGTGTGTGGGTGTTTTTTTGTGAGCTTGGCTGGCACAGTGACTTAGACTGCATGCTCTCTGCTCCCAACCCAGCCTTGTCTTAAAGTATAAGCTCAGTCTTAAGTTGCTTCAACCTGTTTCATCTTACTCAAATGTAACTTTGACAACCCAAGGCTAGAATGTTCCAAAAGCTCATAAAGTTCATTAAACACCAGAATTGTCAATTAAACAAAACAATTTGCAAACAATTTGTAAAATTGATGACCTGGCCCCTTTGATCTTTGATTCTTTGAATGTTGTGCTCTACCACCCGTGGAAAGGGTTACACCTTTGGGGGAGCAGGGAGGTGCTCTGTGATCTCTATGAAAACCAGGCGGCAACTTCCAGTTCTGACACCTGAAGACAAAGCTTCATGTCTTCAGCCTGCATTCTCTCTAGTGTCCACCAGGGGGCGACTCCTCTGGTTGTATAGACATCTATGAGAAAATGACTCTACTTCTCTCTTGATTTATTCCCTCATTCATTGGACACAGATGCTTTACTCTATGCTGTACAAGATGGCCTTCCGTGTGATCTTGTGGTCCCTGCAATTCTTGCATCATCTGGTGATATGCAAGGTAAGGCAGTGTGGCCTCACCAGAGAAATAAAAGCATCTGTCAAATGCTTGATATGAAAATCCTCTAGACAGCAGTATAATGGAGTCGGGTGCCAGTACTTGACCTATTCATGACCTACGTATGTTTATCCAACAAGGCCCTCCATGTGAATTATCACTCTTGTCTGTCAGGAGCAAATGCATTTGGGGTTGGACACAAGACACTGCAGTTTAGTGAGAGTCACATGATTCCTTTTAACCATGACCACCACCATGTTCCCTGACCTTGATCAGGTAGTTCTTCCAACCGTGGAGAAGATTGTGAAGCAGTGAAACTAGCAGAAAGAAAGCTAACATATCCTCACGAAGCGTTTGTACGATATCCTACGAAAGCCAGCAACACGTATCAAATCTCTGCATGTTGCATTCAAACAGCCATCTTAAGATAAACTTCCGTCTTCACAGAAAACAACTTAGTAAGGTTGAGGCAGCAAAGAAAACTGAGTTAGGTTTAGAGAGATATCGTGAAATACTTGCGTTAGGTTTAGGCAACAAAACCATTTAGTTAGGTTCTGCAAAGATCGTTGTTTTGGGTTAAAATAACCACAGAAGAACGTCCACTTCTCTTTTGTCATGAAGAACAAACAGCGATCTACTGGCTAACAGATTTCCGTCTGTTGTAATTATAGCTATGAATTCTGGATGAGACCAGCCTGAAGAAGCTGCATCATTGTGAAAGATACAGATGTGGAACAGGACATTTGTTTTGGAACATTTGTATAGTGTGGGATGTTTTGTTTTTATCCCAGAAAGAAACTGGAGGTTACAACTGAAGGATGTCTTTGTGTTGGCAACAGGAGGAGGAGCAGGAAGGTATTTTAAGGCCGGTACTGAATCAGAGGCAGTTGTGCGTGATTCAAAGTGGTTTGACGAGGAGCATAAATCACACATACCCCGAGGAGGGTTCATTACCATGAAAATAAAGCTTTTACCGCTGATTGCATTGGGTAGCCTTACCCAGCCCCCACGGCCGACACACAAGCCCTCCAAACCCGCCGGCTTCGCCCTCGCTCTGTTTACAATAAGAGCAGAATCTTAAGATTCGATGGAAGAAGAATGCAGAGCAAGACAGTTGTTAGTTGTCTCTCTCAGCTGGAGCCTGGTTGTAATTCACACTGGGTGCTCTTTTCGCAGAGTCATTTCTCAAACGCAATGAAGAATGTCGCCGCGATAACAGATGTGATTCTGAGTCTGTGTTCGTATGCTGGACAGAGAATAGAAAAGAAGACGACATGGTGAAGGTGTTTCAGGACTAAAAACTCCTCACCTCATGTTCTTTGTCTCTCTCGTCTCCTTCAGTCCAGCCCCCCCCCCCCCACACTTAAAAATCGTGAGGCGATTGCTGACGTCTGTGCTCTCAGTAACGTATCAGCGTTGTCTCAATAGCTGCAAATCAATGTGGGTCCGGACAGCCTCTGCATTGCAGGCACAGGGTTCCCGCTCGGCCGAGGCTACGAGTGCAGTTTTCTGGCTGAGCTGCATGTCTGTCACAGGCTGGGGGGGGGGGGGGGCTTCAAACGGAGGGAAACGAAACGAGCTGTTTTTGCATTAATCTTCACTAATTCCACTCTCAATTCTGTTTTTCCGCTCACTTAACTGAAGCCCTTAAAAAACAACGAGGCCGACAGCGATGGGAGATTTTTTGCTTCATGTATCCACGAGTGCTTTTAATATTTCTCAACTGATTCAATTAGCCTCTGTCAAGGAGGGCATTTCAATAATACACAAATGCTTCATTTCACTTTTATTTCGTCAACATGGAAAAACAAGTGGATTCAGGGGCCGAAGAGCAGATCAACAAATCACTCTTTTCTTCGTTAGTCAGTTCAAAGTAACACAATAATCCGGCGAAGTTACCCGTCAGCTGAAAAGAAACTTCTTTTGTGAGGTTAGAGGGAGGCAGTCGCCATACTTTTATACACCAAAATCTGTAAAAAAACAAAAAAAAACATGACTGAGAGAGGAAATGGACCGTCTGTGACGACTCTCCAGATGATAAAAGCAATAATATGTTGTCATGAAGCTATGGCCTCTGGCACAGCTGAATGTCTTCCGCTTGGTCTCGGGGTGAAAAGCAGATTTCTCATTTGGTTCCCCACTGAAAAGCTTAAAGAAGACAAATGGAAGAGCTTTGAGCGACCTCCAGCAGCTTGGAGAGCGCTGAGCCCGGGCCCGGCCACCGTGCGGTCCAGTGTCATCCATCTCTGCTCGTTTTGTTTTGTCTGTGACTCTACAACTTCCTCAGGCAAACAGTTTGTCATCAGACACAAAGCAGCATCTGCAATCAATAGAAGAGACAGAAGCGGAGCTCAACACGACTGCAAAATACATTCCTGGACTGTGTTAATGATCAAATGCTGTTTCCTTCACTATGAACTGTAGAAGGCACTGAATGAACATGACGTACGCTGGCCATGCTCAGAGGAATAAAGCATAGAATGAGTTGCATCACACATTTATTTGATTGAACTAAATATACCATAAGCCTGGAAGTATTATGTCGTAGTTTATGGAATCAAATTAAATTTTGCCCAAAGAGTTTTTGGATCCGAAAGACAAAATGTTCTGGTAATAAGCTGAGAGTGAACCTGAAGACAAAGTAAGCGTTGTCATGTTTCCTCCTCTCAGAGCTCGGTGGTGAATGATCAACCTCAGCCAATCTGTGCTGCGTTTGCATGCAACATTAACATGCATGTGTTTTACATCTCTTATAACTTTATTATCTATTATTTTTATAGTTTATAGTTTCATATATCATCTATCTTAAGAGTGTTAATTGAAACATTAACTGTTGACCTCGGCCTCTTTATCTTTCATTCACTTAAAAACCTAATTTAGCGTAAATCGTAATGACATTCAGACACATATTTGAGTTTTATTTCGAGTGATTTTTTGTTGTATTTTGTTATCCTCTCTGATTGAAGACTGACGAGCAGAAAAGCTAGTTCCAGTCCACGGTCAAGTCATTGCGGTTGAAAGATGACCTCCATCTCCAGCTCAGACTGTCCATAGAAGCACAGAGCGCCTAATACGTTCACATTAAAACATTACTCATGTTGTGCTGCCTGACAGAGAGGCTGTGGCCTTAATCTCCGACCAGAGGTCACACACACACACACAACCCGTGTGCAAGAACTCATTCCACACTCAATAAACGCTTGTGCGGCCAGGCAGACAAACCCTCTCACAATTTAACTTGTCAGAAACGGTTTTGTTGGGGCTACACAACCTCTCTGCAGCTGTGCTCCACCGTTGGCAGCCAGCTGGAGCTTTCAACCAACAATCCATTGACTTTGTTTTAAAGTGGGTTCAACATATGGCATATTGCAGGTTTCGCCTCCCTAACCCTCTGGCTGAAGAAATCTGCAGCACGACAGCATCTGCGGTTGGATTCGATCACGGCTCCACACCATCTACGAGGCTCTGTGACAAATGTTTGTTTGCAATTCAATTCCACGGCGCTGTAATGACCCGCTGCCCTCCAGCAGCGGGATGTGCAGAGGAAGAGGTGATGTTTGGTTTTGTTGTCACTAGTGCGGATCATCTCCTCTGTGCCTCTGTGGTGTTGCAACAGTCTGTGAAGGAATCACCCATCACCAGCATTCCGTACTTACATTACTGACTCCTGATTTATGTATCGAGCCAGCAACTTCCAGGTCTGACAAGTAAAGCCAATGAGTAAGCGTCTTAAAGCTGCATTCTCTCTAGTGGCCACCAGGGGGCGACTCCTCTGGTTGTATCGACGTCTATGAGAAAATGACTCTACTTCTCTCTTGATTTATTACCTCAGTAAACATTGTAAACATGAGTTTATGGTCTCAATCTCTAGTTTCAAGTCTTCTTCAATACAGCATGATGTTCATTTAGTACATTATGGTCCATTTAGAGTCACACAGACCATAAAGCAGGGGATGCTTTAGGGCGGGGCTACACAGTGATTGACAGGTCTCAACTTGAGCCATATACGGCGTCTCTACGTCACTCCTCCTCAGTCCAAATATGGTCACTTCCTGTTTATTGGTTGCAAAACTTTCGTAATCCAAGATGGCGACAGGCAAAAAGCCGAATTTGAGGCTTCAGAACTGCAGTCCACAGACGGGTGACATCGCGGCGACTACGTCCACTTCTCATGCACAGTCTATGGTTACACACCGCGGGGCTGCCTTGTGATTGACGGGTCGCTGCCACGGCGTTGGAGTTTCCGTCTTTAAAGTTGAACCCTTTCACAGCGTGTTTTCACTTCATGAAAGTTCAGTGACATTCGGACGGACTTAGATCCCTTCAGTGTCAACTCTGGTTGCAAAAAGCAAAATTGCAACAGCCAAAAAAAAACAAAAATCAAAGCTTCAAAACAGCAGTCCATACAATCGTCCCCTCATGCTCTCTTAGTATTCTGTTATGGCCCCTCTCACTTGCAGTGGTGATGCTTCATCCATGTTTTTTCCTCAGCATTCACTCAAGGTTTTTTTCCTCCCCAGTGAAAACAGGACCCTCTTGGGTATTTTAAAAGGTTCCCACAGAGGAGAGTATACAGTTTGTCTGTAGTAGAATGCTAAATATTACATGCAATGTCAAACTGTATATGGAGCAGGCCAGAAATACACTGGTCACCTCCTCTGCTGACATGGAACTCTCTGGACTTCAGACATTTTGAAGACGTGTCTGTATCCCCAGAGAGAGGGGGGGGGGACAAAGAGGGGGAGAGACAGAGTGAGTGTGTGTGTGTGTGTGTGTGTGTGTGTGTGTGTGTGTGTGTGTGCATGAGTAGTTGTGTGGGGAAATGCAGGCCTGTAGTGTGAGTACATGTTTGTGTTCATGTGCACATACTGTTGCTTCATTAAATCCCTTTTCTCTGCCTGAAACTGTTTGTACTTTCCTGGAACAATTCAACTACAATAAGTGTTCTCCTGGGGGATTCTGGGTAGTGGTGACACCAAATTATTCCAGTTTATGGTGGGAAACAAAAATAATAACCTTCGGGGTTTTCTTCATGAATCTCTCGACCAACAACGACGTCTAGTTCCATCACGTAGCTGCTTTAAACGCGTTAGGTGTGTGTAAGGTGTGTGTTAGGTGTGTGTTAGGTGTGTGTAAGGTGTGTAAGGTGTGTGTAAGGTGTGTGTTAGGTGTGTGTAAGGTGTGCGTAAGGTGTGCGTTAGGTGTGCGTAAGGTGTGCGTTAGGTGTGCGTTAGGTGTGCGTAAGGTGCGTTAGGTGTGCGTAAGGTGTGCGTTAGGTGTGCGTAAGGTGTGCGTTAGGTGTGCGTAAGGTGTGCGTAAGGTGTGCGTTAGGTGTGCGTAAGGTGTGCGTAAGGTGTGCGTTAGGTGTGCGTAAGGTGTGCGTAAGGTGTGCGTTAGGTGTGCGTAAGGTGTGCGTAAGGTGTGCGTAAGGTGTGCGTAAGGTGTGCGTAAGGTGTGCGTAAGGTGTGCGTTAGGTGTGCGTAAGGTGTGCGTAAGGTGTGCGTTAGGTGTGCGTTAGGTGTGCGTAAGGTGTGCGTAAGGTGTGCGTTAGGTGTGCGTAAGGTGTGCGTTAGGTGTGCGTAAGGTGTGCGTTAGGTGTGCGTAAGGTGTGCGTAAGGTGTGTAAGGTGTGCGTAAGGTGTGCGTTAGGTGTGCGTAAGGTGTGCGTAAGGTGTGCGTAAGGTGTGCGTAAGGTGTGCGTAAGGTGTGTGTAAGGTCTGCCTCGGTGTCTGCAGACACACACATAGAAAACAAAGACCTGGAACAGCTTAGCAGTGGTGTCCTTCTACATGCATTTGGTTTTTTCTATGAAAGTTACATTTTTTCTCGTGATGCAACGTTCATGTCATGTGGGATGGAGGAAGCAAGACAGCTCAAGATGGAGAGTGTTACTCACGTGCTGATTGGTTAGTAATGTATCAATCGACATGTTGTTTTACCTTCACTCTGCTTCCATATTACTGCAGCTCAACATTAAAGGATTGACACTGACTTGAGGCAGCCATGTTTGTTCCCCTTGATGATTTAGCATGAGGGCTCTGGAATGTCTTGCTAAGTTGAGCTTTCGATACATTTGTTTATTTGTGAGGTTGTAAACTCATCGTATGTAATGTAGCCCATTACTTGGCGGGTTGTTTCTCTCTACATCCCAAGACTCTTAATTGCATCCCCGTTTCCTTCACTTGGGGCTTCTCCTTGCATCCTAGTCCCTCCCACCAGGGATGCACGGAGAGACGTAGGAGGAAACGAGGAAATGTGTTTTAAGAGAAATTAAAACTCTGTGCGTTGGTTGCGGTGTTTTCTCCACTCGAGCCGTGTGTACCAGGGTTAATCAGCGACACTTACGTTTTAGAAACTAGTTTCTTTTATTATGGTCGTTCCATTTAATTGTTAATAAAATGGTTGTTTTGTTGTTGCCCGTGACTCTCTTTTACCTGGCTTTCTTTCATTGTTACTCCCATCACCCCCTGGGCCCTAATCGGTGGAAGGTAACAGCCTATCCACAGTTATTCCTGCATTTCACAGAATTTCCCACTTAGAACATTTTTGTGTGAAAAATAACTTTGAAATGATATCTTTATTGTTTGGGGAATATTAGTTCCTTTAAATGTTTAACATTAACATATATTAACATATATAGCTAGCTTATCCTGTACATACATAAGTAATACATAAAGTACATAAAGTACAGGCTTCATGAAGCCATAATCAGCTACTCCCTCTGCTGTTAATGCAGACAAAGGAAACGTTACACGTTATCCTGCTGCATGAACGCGCTCCAAGAAGTCCGATCGTCATTTTTCACTTTCATTTTGCAGATATTTCATTACTTTGTTTGTTTAAATCATTTTCAAGATTCAAGTATCATTTTCTGGTTCATTTATTTATTTGTTGCAGTGGAATATGACAGCAGACATGTCAAGCACACAGCTCACGCACGTTTCTCACGATGCTTACAGATTGCGTCCGATATGTCTCCGTTGCCGTCCAGCCTCCCTCGGGGATCGACAGCCGTCCTCTCCAACACGCCGGCCCGTTGGTGACCTGCCTCTGGACTGTGTGGACAGGAGAGAGTGAGCGCTGTCCTGAAACAGCTCACTGCAGCAGGCCGGGCGCAGAAGGGGAGATTTAGTCTTCTCATTCGGTATGCGGCGCCGAATCCTAAGTTGAGGACTCCATTGATCGCCTTGCTGGGGCGTTCGCTCCTCACTAGTGTGTGCAGTGTGTGGCTTTGGTCAAGTGTGTGTACTCTTAATGGGCTCTTTGGGAAAGTGAGCACACAGGGTTTACTTTGATGGCGTGTTAGTGCAGACTCTTGAAGTTAATTCATGTCAGGTCCCCGTAATAGTTTTCTGAACGTTCACAGCGGTAATGCAGAGGCTTCGATATCTGGGAAGGCGTCCCGTCCCGTTGTTGTGCTGAACGTTATAAATCATTTGATATTGATTTGTGGCCCCTGCAAGAAAGAAAGAGGGGAGCGTCCTCGATAAACCAGACGAAGATCAAAGACTTTGTCCTGATGTCGCCTTTTGTGATTTTCCAATAAATGACCTTTGGCGCTGTTAATGTGGGAGTGTGTCACCTTCCTCATCGTCTTCAAGTTGAGCTATGCTTCCTCATCCTCGCTAGTATTCTTGGACTTTGTTTAATAAAGTAAACTGTTCACCAAACATTCCCAGATGCTGAAAACAAGCCGACAGATATCTGTGATTTATGGTAAAGTTGACGTTAGAGCTTCACCGGGACGTCATCCTGTGTTGTCGATGCTGCGATACGTTTTATGTTCTTGTCCACTTAGTGTTCATCTGTGTGGCTACTTAGCCGTCCGTCATGCAACTGAAAGAAGCTTCTGCTTGATGATGACAAAAACTCCATTTAATGCCATGCACCCCTTCTGTGCACTGTTCTCAGTCGCTGTAATAAACTACAGCTAACCTCAGCAAACACAGGACCTTCACCCAGTAGACCGCTGTTCACCTCCTCTGTGAAACCTAAAGGAAACGTTGTGTTTATTAGTAAGGATACATCAAAAGCCCGTCGAGGGCAGTTGTTGTTTATTTACACTAGTTACGTAACACTATTATGTGAACACCAACCATGTTGTTATTCTAACCTAAACCATGTAGTTGTGTTGCCTAAATCTAAACCAAGGCTTTGCTGTCGAATATGTATGAAACCTATTATTTGGTTGAGAAATGTCCACATTTGTTTCCCTTGGTTTGCAGGAACGTACGGTGGGAACATGCTTTTTGTGGTGACGGGTTGGAGATGTCTCACTTGGCCCCAGACAGCCGATCAAATGGAACCACTACGTGACCGCGTCCTTCCTGTTCTGATGCCGGTACGGCAGGAACAGTGGGGCCGTGGCTGATTCACACTAAAGGTTACGATTAGCAGTATTTAATCAAATAACTTTATAATTCAATAGCACAGCAAAGGCTAACTAAGGGCAGGAGCTCAACGTGTGCTTCAATCAATGTTTCCGCCGGATGGAGTAGCGTCCCCCCTCTAACGTCGCTCCGCGCTGTTTTGCTTCAAGCTATTACGATTTTTGTTAAGTTGCTCAATTAAGTGCGATCGCGGCCTGAAACAGTTGTGACTCTATTTCCTGATCCAAACCATGGCAACCAAAGTTTACGTGCCTTCTGGCCCAACGACACAAGAACTGAACATAGCAACTCTTCATGCCTCTCATGCAATGTATCGTTTTATTTTATTTATCAGATGGAGATTCTGGGAATAATCTCTGTGTTTTTGTTTGTGACTTGAATTGAATGATATCACATTCGAGGCACGAACTGGACCTGGCACTATTCCAGCCTGGAGCCTCTCTTTGTTATGCCTACGTCGGTGCCTTGTGAGGTAACATATGTGGACGCGCTGCAGTGGTCAGACTTTGTGATTTGCTCTGTTGGGACAGAAAGGGGCGGGGCTCCTGAGGCTGTGGTGGTCCTCAGCTCAGGTGGTCCACCTCTGGAGGAAGGCCCTGATGAATCCTGTCAGCTCTGCTTCAGTAACACGAACATTTGACAGCAGCATCTGGCCTCTCTGTGCTCCCTACAACTCTCCTGTCCCGCATGTCTTCCTCCCTTTTTCCATCTTTGTTGCCTCTCCCGTGTCCTCTGCTGACCTCTCCTCCCCTACAACCTTCCCTCATCTCCTCTGCCTGCTTCTCCTGAGGTTTTCTTTTTCTCTTCTGACCCCACCTTGCAACCTCTCTTCAGTTCTTTCCTTTTTGTTCCTCATCTCTTTCACTTCCTTCTGTCTCCCCGCCTCTCACCATCTTTCCTCGTGCTCTCCCTTATTTCCATCTTTGTTCTCTATTATCTTTGCTCAGGCCTTCTGTATCCCCAATCTCTTTGTCTGTTACTGTTTGAATAACAGATTACTTGGAACGGCATTACGTATTTAGGATACAAAAAAGGTAAATGTATTCTGTAACAGTAGAATAAGTCGTACCTTCTCTCCCCTCCCTCTCTTTCTCAGTCGTCTCAGTCTTCATTCCAAAAGACTAAATGTATTCAAAAAAGATGAATGTAAACATGAGCAATATTCACAATTTTGTTTTTATCTCACAAAATATTCTGCTTCAATCCACATTTGTTGGCGTTTAGCCTTTCAAAATGCTCCCGTATTAACATGGCTCTCCACAGTAGCAGCGATCCATAAAGCACATCTATATAACCACAATACTCTATTTGACCCATCTTTTTATGGTGATGACATCAAAAACATATGATGACAGACATTTGAAGCTTTATTTAAAAACCTCAATAGAAGATTTGAGTGTAAATAAATGACCGTACAACCTTAGAAATCGAACCCTGGAACCTTTAATGTATCTCAGTACATCTGCTGCTCCAAGTTAAAATCACTAATGTGCTAAATGATATGAGTGCTTGGCTGATGACGGCATGTTCACAGCTGGAAGGCAGCGCTTGATCGATTTTCTGCTTTACACACAGAATGATGGCAGCATGCCTCTCTTCTCTATCTGCATATTTGGTATTGAAGTAAATCAAAGTTATCAGAATACGTTACTTTTACATAGTGATGCTTGGATTAGGTTACTATGGGATCGCAATCTTAAAGTAACTCTTCCAACCGTGGTCTCGTCTTACCTACATTTCTGTCTTTTTCATCCCTTCTTTTCTTCTGTCCTCTTCTCGTTTTACCACTTTTTGTTTTTTAATCTTAACCAAATCCCTCTCTTAATATAGTTTTCTAACTCTTTCCTTCTTCACCCATTTTCACGTCTTGTCCCCTCTTTCTCATCCCCCCCCCCTCCTCCTCCTCCTCCTCCTCCTCTTCTTCCTCTTCCTCTTCTTCCTCCTCCTCCTCCACTGCAATCCTGCCGGTATCTGCATCCTGCGCAGCGTATAAATCACCTTTTTACCACCGAGAGCCACCGCTCCCTCCTCCCGCTGGCCTGACTCTGTCAGAGGACGGTGGAGGAGGAGCTGATGATGTCATGGGACGACCCATTTGGGAAAAACCTGAGAACAACCCGGTGGACTTATTTCTGACCCCCTCTTTGTTCCTCTCTGCTTTAGGTGACTAATCATTTAGTCCATTGTGGGGACGCTTCCATGCGTTGGCAGCCGCTCTGTGACATCAACGACACGTCCTTCTGTTCCGTCCTCCCAGACTCTCAATGTAAAAGGTTGTGCAAGTACCAGAGAGCTCTGTTCTAACCACAGCAGAGAGCCGTACACAACCCGATTGTGCTCCTTTGATTCTGAATATCAGCACGTGTTGCTGAATCAAACCAACAAATAGTTCGTATTTGTCTGCAGAGGACTGTCATTATTTGCATGACCACTAAAATGAATAGTCTCGTTTTACATGAGCAGCCTCTGTTCTTTGAATGAAGTGTTTCTTCAGGGGCAGGCTCTGTCTTATTGCCGTGGCTGCGTTTATTACTGGTGCACCTCTCCAACGCTATGCGTCTCTACAGGAGCTATGACGCCTTCGCAATGGGTTGTGTTTGGGCGACATATCTGAGATGTGTCTCGCAGAAGCAGGCGGGTTATTAGGTAATGCAGTTTGCAGCGCTGGCGGGCCGGTGCCACCGGTTCACAGCACCTTGGTGCGTAGTTAACTGATGCAGTGGATGGCTGCGAGGGGAGGACGTCGTCTGTCTGCAGCCTCTCTCCCTGATGAACGGTTTCATGGGACGCAGACACACAACACTGCAGCTGGCAGGGATGAGAGATGGGATCACATGTGCACAGTATCATAAAAAGATTATCATCTGTTGTTTTTGTTATAAAAACAGACACATGATGGACATAAATAATGCAGGAAGTCCATATGTGTCAGAATGTGCGGAAAAAAGATGTAATCTGTTTTAGTTTAAGCTTCTCAGACTTTGAGAAAAGACACAATTAACGAACAACTGGGTTGTATCTGTTTTATGAACATCACTTCAACAAATGATATTAATGTATTACGCTTCAAGGATAACAGCCTGCATGTGCTGAACTTATATCTCTTTTTATTTTGTTTCATTTCGGGAAAGAAAACGTTCATTCAACATGAGATCTGCCCACCAACAACCGCCTGTCTCAAGTGCCTTGCTCATGGGCACTAAAGAGTTGCATAGAGCTATGGATGACAAACACAATGATCAGTGATTTTTGTTTTAGTCACTGAGAAGGACTTACAATAGCAGTTTGAAGATACTTGTTTTATCGTGCAGCACTCTTTAGTTTGGTAAGTGTTGAAGTTAAAATGTTAAATGTTAGACGTTTGTTCAGAATGCTTTTTCTAGTATTGAACAATGTGATATCACAGACAAACTATTGTTGTACTTTTGTACTGTCATTAATTCCTACAGCAGAAAAACAAACCACCATATGAAAGACAGGTACCTGACGGCACGTTGTTGTAGGAGGGTCCACTTGGACCAGTACACTCTGGTTTGCATGGAACTGAAAACCCTCTGAACGTCTGAACTCATGAGAAATCTATTTGCAGTTGGAATCCGCTGTGCAGTTGATTTGTTCAGAACGCTAAAGGAGCAATTTGCATTTACGCCTTTTTATGTGTGAAGCCTACTTCATCAACAGTTCATATAACTAGTGCATGAATGAGGATTATAACAACATATTATGGTTATCTTTAGGCAACTCAGGACACTTGCTAAAGGTTGGGGAAAGTTGTTTCTGAGTAATGCTTTCCTTTATTATATATAATAAACACTTTAATCATGAGCCGGGACATGGACCATCACTGACCTCTACAGCTGTAGGCTGCCGAACAAACTTTTACAGCCAAAAACTGATTCAGCCAATTTGAATAAGGGCGTAATTCACAGGAGACAAAGTGGGTTCTTGCCTGTGCTTTTAATATTTGTGTTGTTGGTCACATAGCGTTGTGTTTGCTGCTACTCTTACCTTACTACTATTCTACTCTTGTGTTATAAATGACTTGTTTCTGCTCCGGGACCTAACCAACCTTCTTTACATTCTGAAAACATATTTTAAATTACCCACCAGCTCTGTTCCTCGCCACATTAGGAAAGCATTTTGTAGCATCAATCACTCAGAGCTTTCACACCCACGCTGCAGACGAACCGCTCCGCAGACAAATGGCTGATCAAAGCAGCAAGAAGACTTCCATCTGGAGACTCAGCTCGATGACCTCCTTTGGTTGTTTCCTCTCGCTCTCCTTCCCTCTTCCTCTCTCTGCTGATTCATAGATTGCCCACCAAAGCCAAATGCCCTGGAAGTAACAGCGCGGTATCCGGTCAGGAGGAAGTGATGGAGCTGAAGTACCTGAGAACGAGACACGAGATGAGAGGGGAACGAAGCCTGGAGAGAAACGGAACGGGGAAACAGAAAGTAGAGGGGGAGGGCAACGAAAATGGAGACAAAGGAGAGAGAGAGAGAGAGAGAGAGAGACAGAGAGAGACAGGGAGACAGGGAGACAGGGAGAGAGACTCAACAGGAAGTGAGATGGGTCAAAAAAAGGTTAATGAAGACTATGAGGCCATTGGGGAGAAATAATGATTCTTTTTCTTGCTGAGAGTATGATGAGAAGATGAATACCTCTCTCATCAAATCTTGTCTGTACGGAAAATATGACACTACTGCCACCAACCAGTTAGCTTAGCTTAGCATACACAATGAAAACAGGGGGAACAGCTAGCCTGGATCCGTCCAAAACTCACATTACACCTCATTTGTTTAATCCATACAAATAACTGTGTGTAAAACAAGTGCCAGAGACTCTGTGCTGGAACATTTCATGACAGGCCCAAGGCCCAACCAATGGGAACCATTCAGTTACATCCTGACATCATTTGGGGGTTTTTTCTCATGAAAGTTGGAAGATTGCCTTCTCTCCTCTTGAGTTTATGATTTCACTTTGGTCAAATGTTGGGTATTGTGTCCCTGCTGTTAATAATTAGTGTTTGTTTCATTTATTATAACTGATGACTGTAAAGTCAGACGTATGGACCCAGTAGTGGAGGTGAAATGATGAGCAGCTGGCCAGACATTACACATATTGCACCTTTTTAAAGTGCTCAAACCTTCAGCTAACCCTCTCCATGTGACAAATAGAAGGACATTTCGTTTCCAAGCATTTTGTCATATTTTAATTGTCGTTTCATGGTGAAGGATGAAATCTAAATTCAATCCCACAACACGTAAGCCGCCTTTTTGGGCCAACTTCCCCTTTTGTGTTCAATATTTCCTGAGTCTGTGTCTAACCCGAAGCTACTGAAAGAAAGAGCGGAGATATAGACGCAGTTTAAGAGAGAAATGAAACTTTTCAGAGGGATCTGTGGGAGCTGTAGCCGGTAGCTCTGCTGCACACAGAGAGTCAAAAAATACAATATTTAGATTCTGAGAGAGTCTGCTCTAACAGCAGATTATGTCTTTAGACCCCACAGGAGACCGTCTGCTTTGATTAGCTCAAACTTCACAATTTCTGAACTGAAGCCAAACTGGACTATCCATGCTTTTACTCCCCCCAGACCCACAACCCAGATACCCTTTATTTCTAGCTTGGCCCAACGCGGTATAATTACATTGTATATCACCAGTGAAAGCCAGGCAATCAGAAGAAGCATGAAATGGCCCTCGGTTTATTGTAAATCCATTCAGATGGCTGCATTGGGTTTTGCAGTACTCCCTTGCAGGCCTCACACTCATTAATACTTACAAAACTAGAATGTGGAATTCAGGCTTTATTACCTGCTTTAATCGTTGTAGATCTCTGTGGCAAGAAATGAAGTTGCACCTTAACAGCAGCTAACAAATGCAGTGGACTCGTCTCCTCCACTGATGTAGGAACGTTCAGTGGTGTCAGATGCATCACAGTGCACTCAAACTCCAACACCAAATGTCACATGACACGGCAAAACACAGTTAGACCGCATTGTTGACAATGCGGTCTAAAAAAACACATTTGACATGTTGTGGAAAGCAAATAAAAAGCAAATAACGTGCCAACACTGAGAGGAGACGTGTGTAGGATGTAGTGGCATCTAGTGGTGAGTTTGTAGAATGCAGCCTGCTGAATGAAAGTCTCTCTCTGGAGTCACTGTTTGGTTTGTCTGTTCTGGGCTTCTGTAGAAACATGGCGGTGCAACACGGCACACTCCATGAACAGGACTCGCTCCATGTAGCTATGACGGGCTCAGTCTAAGCTGACGAACACACAACGACTCCTACTTTCTGGTGATTAATGAATATTACACACTGGCCCTTTAAAAGCAATGAAAACCTTTAATGAATATTACACACTGGCCCTTTAAAAGCAATGAAAACCTTTAATGAATATTACACACTGGCACTTTAAAAGCAATGAAAACCTTTAATGAATATTACACACTGGCACTTTAAAAGCAATGAAAACCTTTAATGAAGCTACGCAAACGTTCAATCAGGAAGACTATCTTCATACTGATTCATTTTTCTTAAAAAACAAACAAATCAACACCATATGAACTCTTTATTATCTCCTGAGTCTCCAGCGACAGCAGCACCGAGTATAACCGTCCTCTGAACGTGGCTCCAGCTGTTTCAGAAGAAGAAGTCTCGTCAGTCGGGACGTCTTCTTCCAATAGCATCCATATGAAATATCCACATTTGAAACTGATTTGGATGTTAGTTGTACTGACATGTATTTATATGCACTCACAAGTTAATGTCACCTCAGTGATGCGGTTAGTCCAGCAAAACTAGAGCTGGTGCTCAGAGATGCTCGTGTCCAGTGGACATGATGGTCCTTCCGGCTGGACAGCGTTAGTTATTGGATGTTACTGATGAACAGCCTTGTAAATATATATATATTTAAATTGAAGGTAGCTTTTTGGGTTCTTGAACTATACGCCTATTTTTCTGTTGAAGAATTAGTAATATCAAAGAGTGGTAGTTGTCTTTCTTACTTAACGAGGGGAGTTTAGTACAACTACATACATGACCTGTGCTCTGGAAACACCTTTAATGCTCTGAAATGTCCACAAGGACTAAAAAAAACCTGTTTCATCTGAATCAAACTGAACAGAAAGGGGAGAAGAATAGAAATACATAGATAATAAAACATGTGTTATTAATAAATTAAGAGGAGCGCTAAGAAAAGGATGAGCATTGAAAAGTAATATTTTACAGTAAAGTGATGACGACATGAAAGTGATGTCGAGCTCATAGTAAAGTCTGTTAGTGAGCTAAATACACACTGCACAAAAACAAGCACAACACAAGAGGAAGAGATAAAGAGAGTCTGATGAGCTCAAGAGGGGAGGAGACAGAAAGGAGAGACTGACTGCAGGGGACCGAAATGAGACATTCATTCACACAAATAAGGCAAAGAAAGAGCGAGAGGGCTGGCAACGGAGTGAGAGAGAAAGGGGAGAGAGAGAGAGAGAGAGAGAGAGAGAGAGAGAGAGGGGAGAGAGAGAGAGAGAGAGAGAGAGAGAGAGAGAGAGAGAGGAGAGAGAGAGAGAGAGAGAGAGAGAGGGAGAATGGAAGGAAGACCAGAGGGGGAGAGATGGCAGAAGAGTCAGGACAGAGTGATGGAGGAGCGGGGAGGGGGAGATAAAAGTCGCTGAGGGGCCGGCTCTTTTACCATCCGTCTCCTCTGTGCTGCTGCTGCAGAGAGAGAGAGAGAGAGAGAGAGAGAGAGAGAGAGAGAGAGAGAGAGAGAGACAGAGAGAGAGAGAGACCGGCTCAGCCATCAAGCACTTATTGACAGTACTGCAGCAGCTACACACACACACACACACACACACACACACACACACACTACAGCAGCAATTACGACAGGCTTAGCTCCCAGGCAGGCCGCTCTGTAGCAGCGGTGTAGCTGATGGGAGCTCCCACACACTTTATTAGGAAAGGTCACGCTGCTGTTTGCGATGCCGATATTCATATTTAAAGTTACTTCCATGGTGGACGGACCCAGAACTGGCTCCGTTGCTGCCTTAGACCTGCCAGCAGAGCTTCTCCTCTCTGGGAGCCAACACCGACACTGGAGCAATACGTGCTGGAGACCCAGGACATATCGCTGGACCCGCTGGAGGGAAGGCAGGCCCGGGAGAACCAGGACCAGGACTGAGAGGGGCAGACTGTCAGACGCTGGTGCTCAGAAACACCACCACGTTAATCCACAGGGACCAAACACCACCACGTTAGTCCACAGGGACCAAACACCACCACGTTAGTCCACAGGGACCAAACACCACCACGTTAATCCACAGGGACCAAACACCACCACGTTAATCCACAGGGACCAAACACCACCACGTTAGTCCACAGGGACCAAACACCACCACGTTAGTCCACAGGGACCAAACACCACCACGTTAGTCCACAGGGACCAAACACCACCACGTTAATCCACAGGGACCAAACACCACCACGTTAATCCACAGGGACCAAACACCACCACGTTAATCCACAGGGACCAAACACCACCACGTTAGTCCACAGGGACCAAACACCACCACGTTAATCCACAGGGACCAAACACCACCACGTTAGTCCACAGGGACCAAACACCACCACGTTAATCCACAGGGACCAAACACCACCACGTTAATCCACAGGGACCAAACACCACCACGTTAATCCACAGGGACCAAACACCACCACGTTAGTCCACAGGGACCAAACACCACCACGTTAATCCACAGGGACCAAACACCACCACGTTAGTCCACAGGGACCAAACACCACCACGTTAATCCACAGGGACCAAACACCACCACGTTAATCCACAGGGACCAAACACCACCACGTTAGTCCACAGGGACCAAACACCACCACGTTAGTCCACAGGGACCAAACACCACCACGTTAGTCCACAGGGACCAAACACCACCACGTTAGTCCACAGGGACCAAACACCACCACGTTAATCCACAGGGACCAAACACCACCACGTTAATCCACAGGGACCAAACACCACCACGTTAGTCCACAGGGACCAAACACCACCACGTTAGTCCACAGGGACCAAACACCACCACGTTAGTCCACAGGGACCAAACACCACCACGTTAGTCCACAGGGACCAAACACCACCACGTTAGTCCACAGGGACCAAACACCACCACGTTAATCCACAGGGACCAAACACCACCACGTTAGTCCACAGGGACCAAACACCACCACGTTAGTCCACAGGGACCAAACACCACCACGTTAATCCACAGGGACCAAACACCACCACGTTAATCCACAGGGACCAAACACCACCACGTTAGTCCACAGGGACCAAACACCACCACGTTAGTCCACAGGGACCAAACACCACCACGTTAATCCACAGGGACCAAACACCACCACGTTAATCCACAGGGACCAAACACCACCACGTTAGTCCACAGGGACCAAACACCACCACGTTAGTCCACAGGGACCAAACACCACCACGTTAGTCCACAGGGACCAAACACCACCACGTTAGTCCACAGGGACCAAACACCACCACGTTAGTCCACAGGGACCAAACACCACCACGTTAGTCCACAGGGACCAAACACCACCACGTTAGTCCACAGGGACCAAACACCACCACGTTAGTCCACAGGGACCAAACACCACCACGTTAGTCCACAGGGACCAAACACCACCACGTTAGTCCACAGGGACCAAACACCACCACGTTAGTCCACAGGGACCAAACACCACCACGTTAGTCCACAGGGACCAAACACCACCACGTTAATCCACAGGGACCAAACACCACCACGTTAATCCACAGGGACCAAACACCACCACGTTAATCCACAGGGATTTTATAAAGTGTATATTGGAAGGCTAGTGATGTCTTGTTTGTTCATGAGCAGTTGGATTGTTGTTGTATTCTACTGATTAGTCTGTATAATGTCTATGCCCCCCCCCCAGAGAAGAAGACCACCTGTTATCATGTGACCAATGTTGGTGTTTGTGCAGTGGTTATAAGCTAAAGATGGCTTATGAAGATACCACAAAAAGGTAAAAAAATCTATAACAAAATTCATGCTTTATTCATCAAAATTTGAAGACTAATTAGTGACACAAAAATGTATAAAATACATAGACGTCAAGTTTACAAGTCTAGACACGTTACAATAAAATCCACCAAGCGTTGTAAAGACTTTACTATTTAAAGTCCCTTTAAATACGATGATGTGCTGATTGTAGTGATGGAAGGAGGTCGGTCCAAAGAGCTGCTCCTCTTTAGTTCAATCTGAATGAATTGAGGGAAGTCCGACTGTACGGAGGATAAAAGTCCAGAGTGTCGTTTGTGGAATATGACTCTGAAAGCTCTGTAAAGCGCTTGGCGAGTCATGAGTTAGATGAACATATCTGCTGTATGTTCATATCATAAAGTGATTATGTATTAGAGAGAGGAGCAGCCGTCGTTCAGGCTTTCCCTGCTGCTCACCAGCTGCCTGTAGGACCTCTTCCTGCACCTGCCTCTGACCTTTTGCTGCTCTTTCTCATTCGGACTGATCCTTTTGTCGTCGACGTCCGACTCACGTGACCGATAGAGTCCGTCATCCTGCTCTGCCGGTGTCGTCTGCTGCGAGCCGTGCTCTTTCACACAAGAGGCTGTTCAGCCAAAAGCCTCAGGCTCCTCTGAAGGACACACCTTGGTGGGCTGCATCCTTTGACGGGTCCCGCTCATGAACTGGGACACAACTGGTTGTGTTTCTCCTTGCACTGAAGACGTAATCAAGCTGCATGCTGGGAATGTGATAGTACATGTGCATTGTATGTCAGTGGAGTGCCACAGCCTCTAGGTGCTGCTGTGTTTGTATCTCTTCTCTCGTTTTCTCACTCGTGTCTCTTTTGTGTTTGGTGTAGCTCCTCTATTCCTCTTCCTCTTCTCTTCCTCCTCTTCTCTTCCTCCTCCCTCCTTCTCGCTCGTTTCCCAACCCCATTCTGTCACTCGCCCCGCCCAGCCCGAAACCCACATATACATCAAAGCCGTGCTATAAAGACGCTGTGCAGCCAGCATGGAGGTGCTATTGGCAGAACTATAATGGAGACAACGATTTATGGTCCCCATCAGGTGTGTGTGCGTGTGTGTGTGTGCGTGTGTGTGTGTGTGTGTGTGTGTGTGTTTGCATTTCCGTGTGCACGCACTCCGTGATCTAATGGACTTTTCCTAATTTAGATTATTTTGGCAGAGAGAGAGCGAAAGACAGAAAGACAGAGGTGTAAAATGTTAAAGGTGAAGCTTTTGAAGAAGAGTAAAGTTAAAAAGTGAAAAGGAACAAATGTCATTTCACTTCATCGTTTTGATTTGGTGGGAAATCTCTCGGATTATTTTCACTCCTTCAAACAGCCAGAGGGACTTTACTGGAAGATCCTTCATCTTCTCCACAGAGAGATGTTTTAAAACTCTTCAGGCTCGTCGTGTGATGAAGTTAGCCTCGCAAGGAGAGTGCACGAGAGCAGGAAGTGGGACAAAAAGGTCGAGTGCGACATCAACTTCAACTAGAGAGACCATCATGTGAGGGGGTCACACCAGCCCTCGTCTTGCATAGACCTATCTCCACAGTGCTGTGTCAGCGCTAAGGAAAGGTCTGGCTGCACACATCAGCATTCTGGAGGAGAAGAAACACTCTGACTTGCTTGTGTGTCGCTAAGCACAGGATGCAGTAAAATATATAGCGCCGATAGAGGAAGGGAAGGACAACGCGGTCATACCCACACCTACAGCCGATGAGTCAGACTACAGCAGCCATGACGTCATATTGGGCCATCGGTAAAAAGTGCCCCCAATGCCCCTTTCCCCAATTCCTGCCCCCAAACCTCCGGCCCCTTTGCTCTGATCACACCCATCTTCTAACTCAGCCTTCATTTAGATCTCAACCACACACCTGTTAGGTTTCCTGACTGCATCTTACACAAGATCAGTCGATGGACAAACTTCTATTCTGCGGTAGTCCCATGGATGTATAAAGAGAACTGGATACAGCGTTGGAGGCGGCGCCCCATTAGTTCAAGTTGCTAAGTGGCGCATTAAGCAAAAGTATAGAATTTGGAAAGAATTAGCCAGATCTTACGGAAACCTTCCGGGTCCATAGAGCATGTGCATGTGTTTCCTTTAGCCCCGCCTCCCCCCCTCCCAGCCCCCGGTCCAGCCTCCAGAAGTCCCTCACCCCAGCAGGCCAGACGAGTTATGTAATCCCTCCGCCCTACGAAGGAAGCTCATTACGGCCACTTGTATCCACGATCTCATTATTCCGGTCACCACCCACACACTCATGACCATTGGTGAACGTAGAGGGACTGCTAAATTGAGAGCTTTGTCTTCCGGTACAATGCCCACATCACTGCTGACGCCGCACCAAACCGCCTGTCCATCAATTGCTCCATTGTAGCCTCGTCCGTGAACAATCCACCGGTTTCCGACAGAGAACCAGAGCTCAGAGGTACTGACTCTTGTCCTGGCCGCTTCACACCTGGCTGCAAAGTGCCCCAGGGCGTGCTGAAGGTGCCAACAGAAGCACATCATCGGTGACACAATTCTGCAGGTCCTCAAACAGATGGTCGAAATCTTCTCAGGAACAAATAAAAAGGACTTTGACTCCTTCACAGGCAAGATGGTCTGACCTCACAGGGACTTCAGCTAATGGTGCATTCAGGCAGGTACGCCTCAGATTGTTTACAAGGAAACACATTGAAGTGTACGTCTGACCTCCATTACTTCCTTCTGCAGTGAATATTGTGTGATCTAACCGGTGACTGATGTCCGTCCGAGCACGAACAACTGGAAGATGCAGCATGGTCACGACAGATAATATGAGCAGAAAATGTCTTTTTACTGTATTTTTCATTCAGATGAATGTGGAATATTGACATTAATGTATGAGTTTAAGTCACAGTGCCTAAAGAAACACATGGGAGGTCCACACTAGAGAGAGATGGACGGCGGTTCATCTTATTGCCTGCGTGTCATATGTTCCGGTACATTCTGTCTGTCATATGTACTGTGTGGCTCGCTTGGCTGCCAACCTCATTTCAAGGACAATAAAGTCTCAAAGTAGATTTAGTGCGAGAGACGGCAGAAGAGGTGAGGTGCTAAAGGTGGACCGTTGAATAATGAAAGACTTTGGGAGGCGGGAGAGCGACGGAGTGACAGACAGAAGGAGATCGAGGAGGAGGGGAGAGCACCAGAGGGCAAACTGGTTCCATGAGCTCAATGTGTTGAAAATAGAGACATGTGCTTCCCCTCAATGTGTGGGTCTGGAAGCAGCAACAGAAAGTATTAATCGTAAAAAGAAAAACTGTGAATATCTTAACATCAAAATGTTAAAATACAGTCAACGGAAAACCTTACAATAAAGAGATGGTCCCCATCAATGTCCGGTCATCATATAATACCTTGGTAGTATGGAGTATGACTTTATCTTCACATTGATGAGCAATACGGGACTGATTTATTTATGTACATGTTTATTATATACAACGCTCACCCCAGCATCTGACCTTTCACCCCCCCTCACCCCAGCCTCCTGATATCGGTCGGCTCCACCCAGCTACTCCTCAGGGCTAACACAAATCTAAATGTTGAATCTTGTGGGTGGGGGGGCTTTGCCTCACCACACCAGCTCCTGTGAATGCTTGTCATGTTTTTAATAAAATGTTCCTCCAGCCTCCGCTTCCTTCGGCGAGACGACAAACAAGACCAGAATAACAATTTTTCTCCGTTCCCCGGGCGACTGGGATGGGGTCACAAGGGCAGCAGGCTTAGCAGGGTATTCCAGACTTCGCCAGCAATGTTTTCCAGATTTTCCTGGTGAACATAGAGGCGTTCCAGACGAGACGTATAGTCCCTCTGTGTGTTCTGGGTCTACCGCTGGGCCTCTTACCGGTTGAACGTACCTGGAAAAGGGAGACATCCAGGAGGAACCTGATCAGATGCCCAAACCACCTCAGCTGGCTCCTTTCTACACGATGGCTCTGCTCCGAGTTCCTCCTTGATCTCCAAAGGCTGAGCCCAGCCACCCCACCAACGAGGATCACTTTGGCTGCTTGTATCTCATTATTTGCGGCGCTACCCAACGTACAGTGCAGACACCCAGAAAATATATACGTATGCACACACACACACACATGAATCCATGCTGACACTGAAGGAATACTGAAACGTGGACGTCCACACACGCAGGTATAACGACACATAAAATGCATAAATGTAAGAGTGCACTCACACACCAGCACATATGCTCACACACAAACACATATATATATACATATATATATATATGTATATATATATATATATATATATATATATATATGTATATATATATATATACATATATATATATATACATATATATATATATACATATATATATATATATATATACATATATATATATATATACATATATATATATATATATGTATATATATATATATATATATACATATATATATATATATATATACATATATATATATATATATATACATATATATATATATATATATATGTATATACATATATACATATATATATATATATATATATGTATATATATATATATCAATACCTAGCCATGCATATACACACAACTTTTCAAACGCACATGAACACACACACACACCCATAAATACAAATATTGTAGGAAACACAAACCACATACACACTCAGGGGTAGAAAGCTGTGACACACGGGCGCTGATGCAGCTTAATGACCAGAATAATTTAAAGTAAAGCTTCATACTTAACCCCACACACACACACACACACACACACACACACACACACACACACTGCCTCTTCTCACACTCCACCACCCACAGCGCTTAGCCTCCACTCTGCCTCGACTCGTATGAATTTTTAAAGGATCGCTTTTATTTCGCTTTGGTTTTTATTTGTTTATTTGTGAACAATAGCTGTGCAGTGAGTAATACCCCCCCCCCCCCCCCCCCCCCCATCGCTGTCCGTCTCTGAACAGCTATTCCAGGGAGGGGGGGTTCACGAGCGTGCACGCCTCAGCCCCAGCACGCTGACATATTTGCTGAATGGCAATTACGTTTCAGCATGGCTGTTGGTTTGCATCTGAAGGTGCAGCTGCGATGCAGCAGTCTGACAGCGAGGACGGTGTCCTGATGTTCTCACCGCAGTGCGTGCTGGAGGTGTTTCCTCTCATCGCCCAACAGAGAGGCACGTTGTAGACAGCTGGGAGAGTGGACAAAATAACAGATCATAATTTGAGAGGATTATTTTTGATGTGCGGAAACAACAACACCTTCCTGGGTCACTTTAAGATTCAGTTCATCTACACCTGGAGCCAAACTAGTAAATGATGTATTCCTGAGAACTGGGGGAAGGGAGGAACCACCACCAGTGTGCCTGGTGTTTGCATTCACATGTTTATCATCCGGGCCGAAGCAATCGGCAACACACGCTGCAGCATTCAGCGCCCAGCCAGAGCCCAGAGGTGTCGTGTGTACGTCAGCGGCTTCCCGGCGAATGTTCAATTACTGCGCTCAGCATCCCCTGGAGAGCTGCATGATTGCTCCTTTAAGAGAAGCAATTTGATACTGTGCATTACACGGGGAGCCAAAGGGCATAGCTCATAGCAGAGAGGGACACCGGGTTAAACAGGATGCAGAGCGGCTCTGGAGAAGTGCATTCACAGCTTCCAACCTCCAGCAGGACTCTGAAGTGCTGCATGACGACAGGACGCGGATGCCTTTTGTTTCCGATATGATGGACTGATGGTGTGGTGCTGACTGACCCGTGTCCACCGCTCACCATTACGGACCTCTCACTGTAAAGCAGAAACCTTGGATGTCCGAAACCATTACTTTTCAGGAAATAATAAAACCTTAGTTTTTATAAATAATAGGCAGGAAGTAAAGTTTTATGTATGAATGAAAATATGGAGATACGATGTTTCTCCATGGACTTAAATATCAAATCCTACACACTTTGAAAACACAAAAGACTCAAATCACTTTCATTCCTCAACACTTATTACATGCTGGAACAGGTGACCTCTTTCACTGATATTAATACGCATTTTCACTGTTATTGTGACACATACAGTAACTGGCAAGGTAACGCCATCATTAACAGTTATGATGGCAGATTCCAGGTCTGAAATCACATTTTATTTCACCATTCTTTCACCATCACTGCCTTTTAGCAGTGATGGTTCTCTCGCCTCTGAGAGAACGTGTGTCAGGACCTACTTTCTGGTTCCAGGATCTTAGTTTTTACATTTTATGAAAAATGTTGGCAGCTCAACATTTACTGTGACCCAGATGATGTCGCTGCTTGTCCTCTCGGGCAAAACCTCCTTTGAGTCTTTGCCTGCATACTGAAACGATTCATGAACATTGTGAGCTCCTTTACTTTCTATTTTTTTTTAATATCTTGACAGTTTTGGACAAAAAAAATAGATTTTAATTGATTTCTTTGCTGCCAAAATATGTGTTTCATAGATACAATGACCTGCACCTTTAATAAATGAAAGCCCATCATGACCAAGAATATGTATTCGGTCTGTTGACTGCTGCTGTCCTGTTGTGTCCATCATTTACTGCCCCGAAGCAGCAAAGGATAATAAATGTTTTACCTCCAACAAAGAGGTCATGTTTTCAGTTTGGTGTGTTGGTTTAACCGCTTGTCCCGGAAAAAAAGGACATCAATTATTTTATACGTTTGTTAACATTGTAAGACGGGGATTTGCCGGAGGTCTGCGCTTGAGCTTCATGTTGGTTATGTTGTGAATATTCTACAGAACAACAGCAAGAGAAAGATGAGCGAATAAAGACTGAACGAGGGAGAATGTGAGAGAGAAAGGTTCGTGACCAGTGAAGAAAAAAAGCGATGAATAAAGTTGATTGAGTCTTCACACGCCGGCGGGCAGCTGAAGCCAGTCTTTCAGAGAAAGTCTCTGATGCAGCGAGTGGATTGACAGCAGAAGAAGAGGAGGAGGAGGAGGAGGAGGTGACATCATTTGTGGTGAGGAGGGCCTGTCAGTGCGATCACATCACCAAACTCTCTGACCTTTGAGACGGAGCCTTAAAGAGTGAAGCCCAGGCGGTTTCCCCTCCTTCCTCTGTGACGGACGGCTGTCTAATCTGCTCACAGATGAGTCACTCAGCCTCAGGTACCCGGCTCCAGACCAGACCTTTTTCATCTGGTTTGGTGATTCATGCTTGATTTCACAAATTTTACACTGTAACATGTTATATTCTGATCAACTCGTATTCTAAGAATCAACTCGGTGTGATTACACTTCGTTTGTCAGTTTCTTGTCAGGACAATTTACAATCTCCTGCGGCCAGATTCAAAAACAGTGATTTTAATTGTTGTTTTCAACCTCGGATGTGTTTTGGTGCTACACCTTTAAAGAGAGGAGTGTGGTTGCTCTCCGTGTGCAACGTATCCTCATTCAGCAGTGCGCATGATATCTTATGAAAAGAACGGTTTACTATTTATCTGTTTACGTCAGGCCCCGGTCCGCGCCACAGATGGTGTTTAAACAAGAGAAGAGGCAAGAAAACAGCGAGTGCAGGCTGGTCTCATCAGCATTTGAATCAATACCTACGAAAAATAATTTGTAGATATCCCACTAAATTATTTCGTATACTATCCACATAATCATGAACCAGGAAGTATAAAGATGGGTAAAGAACACAGGTGGATGGGTCCAACAAACAGCGATCTTTTCAGCCAGGGGGCCGCAGTTCATTCTCCGTGTGGAACGAGAAGTCAATGATGATGTTTTTGTCTCTTAACTTGTGTAGTTATTTTAACCCAAACGACGATCTATTCCTGAACCTAACAAAGTAATGTTGTTGCTTTAACCTAACTCGGTAGTGTTGTTGCTTTAACCTAACAAAGTAGTGTTGTTGCTTTAACCTAACTAAGTAGTGTTGTTGCTTTAACCTAACAAAGTAGTGTTGTTGCTTTAACCTAACTAAGTAGTGTTGTTGCTTTAACCTAACTAAGTAGTGTTGTTGCTTTAACCTAACTAAGTAGTGTTGTTGCTTTAACCTAACAAAGTAATGTTGTTGCTTTAACCTAACTCGGTAGTGGTGTTGCTTTAACCTAACAAAGTAGTGTTGTTGCTTTAACCTAACAAAGTAGTGTTGTTGCTTTAACCTAACTAAGTAGTGTTGTTGCTTTAACCTAACAAAGTAGTGTTGTTGCTTTAACCTAACTAAGTAGTGTTGTTGCTTTAACCTAACAAAGTAATGTTGTTGCTTTAACCTAACTCGGTAGTGGTGTTGCTTTAACCTAACAAAGTAGTGTTGTTGCTTTAACCTAACAAAGTAGTGTTGTTGCTTTAACCTAACAAAGTAGTGTTGTTGCTTTTACCTAACTAAGTAGTGTTGTTGCTTCAACCTAACTAAGTAGTGGTGTTGCTTCAACCTAACTAAGTAGTGGTGTTGCTTTAACCTAACTAAGTAGTGTTGTTGCTTCAACCTAACTAACTAGTGTTGTTGCTTTCACCTAACTAAGTAGTGTTGTTGCTTCAACCTAACTAAGTAGTGTTGTTGCTTTAACTCATATAAGTTTTCTGTAGACACAGAAGTATATTTTGAAGAGACTGTATGCATGTAACGAGCGGTAACCTTTTGTAGGATATCATGTATGAGGACACGTTGGACTGGTTCCTCCGACCTCCACATCTTATGAAGATGCCATCGAGGTTGCGAAGGGACTGCTGTTACACATCTATCATTCATAAAGTGGGAGGGCGATATTTGCAGCTTGGGAGACGGTTCATGTTTACTAATACCGTAAAGATATTTCTCTCCAGCAGATCTGTTTAGCATGCCTAACTCAATTAGCATTTCTAGCATAATTTCCATAAATTAGATGCGTGCCTTCCCTCCATCTTTCAGCTTCATTCCTGCCGTGAATCCTTCCCTCCTCTCCTGGCTTTTACAGATAAGGAAGACGCGTCCTCATCTTGGACTTTCAGAGGCCAACTGTACGCCATGCCACTTGGATGCAGACAGCTGCTTGAACGATGTACAATTTTCCAGCAGACAAGTTGCAGCCAGAGTGGAGGCTAACTGGGTTCACACTTGGCAGAGCTGATTGCAGCGTAAATCACTGGAAAAGTGTGTTGGTAAGAAAGAGAGGGAACCAATCTCCTCAGTAAATTCCCATCCTGCTGTCCTCTAAATCAGTTCCTCTGACTTCGTCCTTTACTTCCACCTCAGCTTCTTCCTTTTCTGTTTAAAAGATATGTGTCCGGCCTGCTGCTCGAGTCCTGAAAACTGCAGTCACGGATTTTGTTTTTGGCCTTTTGGGTGCAAAGAATGTCCAAAGAAAGTTTGTCTTACAAAGTTGTGTTAGAAAGAAAAAGCCTTCTTACACACACAGAAGAGGGCCGGGCTGAGCACACAGCCCTGCGGTGCACCAGTGTTCAGGATGGTGGTTGTTGATGTCAGGTTCCCTATCCTGACATTCTGTGGTCTGTTAAATTCTGTGGTCTTCCATTATCAATGGAAGTACAGTATCTATTCTCTTTATTGCTCCGGATTGGTCCCCGCCATCTTCCATGAAAAACATATAGCTGTTTAACTTTCTACCCCAGCTAGTCTCTGGTGGGCAGGTAGTGTACAGTGAGTGTATCAGAGCTGGAGACACAGTGCTGAGACTGACTTATTCATTAAATACTTATGATTATGACTGGATGATCAGTTTAAGTAACAAACACCATACATTTTGTGTAAATACACGGAGCTCCCATCGCCAAGGATTTTTAAATGACGCTTGCCTCAGGAAAGAAAAACGCAGAGAGCGAATACGCAAACTTCTACTAAACTGCTGAAACTCTGAGAGCCAAAATAATACTTCTGTTTTATGATCTTCCCGTGTGGCCTTGGCCAATATTTAACGTTAGCCATCTGTGTGCTTACCGTGACACTGACCGGGGCTCTACGCTCTGTTTGTTTGTTTGTTGGAATAAATCCAAAGTACGCAGTCTTTAAATATCCTTTGAGCTCTTTGCAGGCACCTCTTCTCACCAATATCTCTGATACTCAGTTGATGGCTACAATAATGTTGTGGGCAGTTTTATTCACTACTATTGCTCCTCTCTAAAAGTTGACAAGAAGTTGGCATTTTAATTTTGCCCTCTTAAATTCCTTAATAAATTCAGCCGTTGATGAGCTTTCTTCACCAGGATGGAGATGTGTGATGATGACCATGTCAGATTGTTTGTGATGCTAATTTCAGGGGAACCTCAGCTCCATTAATGGAGGCAGGAGCCTCCTCTTTTCTAAAATCAACAATCATCTCCTTGGTTTTATTGACGTTGAGCAGCAGGCTGTTCTCTGCCAGGTCAATGATTTCCTCTCTCTATGAAGTCTCATCGTCTTTACTGTCATCTGCAAACTTCACAACAGGGTGAACGGAGTCTTCATGCTTCGGGGTAGCAGACCAGGTCCGGCCTTCGCTTGAACATACTTCAGTCTGACTGGTAAAATCATGCTTAATCCCTCATTTAGGCATGTAGCAGTACATACTGGTTGAGCATGTCGTACCCAGTGCGTCGTCTTTAACGTGTACCCTCTCCACTTTCTGTTGATCATGTTTTGAATGCCCACATCTGACACAGTGCATTTTAATGTAATGCTAAAATAATCAAAACAATGAGCTAAAAGAGGCTAAAAGGCTCAGATGGTTCCACTGACCCCTTCACATCACATTGAGGCTTTCGATCCATTGTCAATATAAGAATATCGAGAAGTGGAGCTTTAGCCTTGTGGTTTAAATGAAAAACACGACAGAAAAAACAATTCCAGTTGAGTTTGTGTTTGTGAATCATCGTGGAACAATCAGTCAGATGCCTTCAACACAAACATAAATAATGACTTCCCCCCCGACGCATATGGCTCACATGAACCGACAGATGAGGCTCTTTGTTGTTGTTGTGAAGGTAATCTCTGCTGTTATTCTAACGCTGTGATGGACGTGCGGTTCAACGAGACTCACGCACAACTGCTCAAGGGCACCTCAACAGCAACACTGAATGAGGCTCCGCATCATCCGTCATGTGTCATCGGCAGCGTCACGTGGGCGGCGGCTCTGCAGCTCCATGCCTTTCTTTACCTTTGGAATGTATAATCTGCACCGAGTGACAGAGAGCTTTCTGTGTTTTCAGGCCACGAGAGCCGCAGAGTGCATTTCTCTGTGAGCATGCCTCATCTTACTCTGAGCAACATATGGCTATTAGTCAGAACCTTCCTTTGCTTAAGCTGAGTGGACAGCAAGGATTACATAACACGTTTACTCACTGTCTCCACGTGTGTTTTATTTCATTTGATATCCAAAAAGCTGTACACACAGGGGGCCTTGTTCATATTTAAAAAGGAGATATAAGACGGCGGTAAGCCGTAGTGTGTCCCAACTTTTGCCCCTGGCAGCTGTATTTAACTGAGTGGATTTAATCATTTGTGCTAACAAACGGCTCTCGGTCGTCCTCCGCTGGCAGCTCTCTCTCTGAAGAACGAGCTCAGGGTTTGACTGCAAGATAACAGCTGTTGTAGCGTACTCATCAAACTGGACGGTGACGATGTAAAACACAGGACGTCCTTCAGACCTCGCTGTGTGTCAGTGCTGCGCATTAAGACATGCTCTGCAACCGCCAATGGTGAAGGCCTTCTCTTCATGAATGATCTCCACAGAGGAGGAACGCTGCAGGAGGACAATTATAAGTGAGACGCGTCGGCACTCGCTGTTTAAAAGATTGTCTTAAACTCCTGACCGAAGAAGAGAATACAACATGGATTCTCACTGGCCATTTTCAGAAAAAAAAACACCAAACATGCACTGCGCTTGCATTGCATAGAATAACAGAAAAATACAATGACAATGCAGGACGAGTGTCTTGTTGTCTTTAGTCCTTCATGACACGTTCCTCCGTGTTAAACATCATTTTTATCATGAAGGTCCATAAATAATGATTTACTGTCAAAGAGATTCAAGGTGCTGCGCTTGTTGTAAGTTCAGATTTATTGTTTCATCTGCGTCGACAACAATGGACAGTATTGCATCAGTACCATCAATACATATAGCTTTGTGCTGATGAGGTGTTGCACTCTGCTGCTCGCATGTCTTTGGGGAAGATTGCTGATGACCAGACTGCTGTCTTAATATGTTGTCAAGGGATTCATCAACATCATCTCGACAAAAGAAACCTGATCCATTGGGATGCAGAGGCTGAGCTGCTGCAGAGAGGCCCGGCACCTGAAAGTCAAATGTTTCTGCCAGTAGCTCATCCAGGCAATTCAGCAAAACTATCTTTAACCTCCGATAAGCTTACTGTACAGTTTCTTCACCCCCTACTGTAAACATGCTGTGTGTGTGTGTGTGTGTGTGTGTGTGTGTGTGTGTGTGTGTGTGTGTGTGACTGCCCTGTTGTTCTCCCCAACCATTCAGCAGTCACCAGCCGTCCTCTGTGCAACAACAGCACCGAACTATAATTAAGTTGATGCGTGTTTGTGAAGGTGTGAGCGAGTGCGAGGGAGGAAGGTGGAAAAGAGAAAGTGCTTTCCCGTGTGCACACAAACCAAATGCGTATGTTTGTTTGTGTGTGAGTGAGTTACTGACAGATTCAGAATGAAGGATAGTGGATGCACATGTGCAGAGTGCATTTGCAAAAGTGTGTGTGTGTGTGTGTGTGTGTGTGTGTGTGTGTTTTGGCGTCGCAGCGGAGGGGAATCCATCATCGTCAAGCTCCCATTGATGTGATTGTCAGACTCGGTGAGGACCGCTCACACTGAGATGCGCCACAAAGCACTCACTATAATTAGACACACACACACACACACACACACAGGCGCGCATGTATTGTGTGGCTGAATCTTTGAGAACACACACACACACACACACACACACACACGCACACAGTGACATCATTCACTTCCCAGTGACTCAGAGCAGTTTTTCATTTTAACCAAAATAAACTAACAGCTGCGTCCAAAGTCACTTCCTGTTTGCTGTCTATTGCACGATATTTACCTCACACCATTCAACCTATCAGGTCATGCTTCATGCACTAAGTGAGCGAGGGAGCACTCCATAGTGTCTTTCACATTCCCACAATGCACTTGTGTCTCAACACATAGTATAGTCAAAAGCAGCCAATGTTCCAGAAATACCGAAACGTTCTCCGGCATCATTTCGTAAGCCAGCATGCTCTTCTGACGCACAATCCTTCCGTAACACCTCGTCAAGTTCCCTTCTTTTCACATTCATGTCATTTTTGGGATTCCTGTTTTATTTTTCATTCACCTCTCCCTCTCGCTTCTGGTAATCACACTTCGTGCCCTTGTGTGATTACCTTTCCCCGCCCTGATCAGCTTCACCTGTCCCCAGTTACCCCCCCCCCCCCTCCTCCTCATGTACGTAGTCTGTGAGCTCCCCTTGGACCACTTTCTCCCTGGGATCTTGGTAACCTGGTTCTTGACTCTGCTTTCCCTCGACTGCCTTGTTTCTCACCCCTGCTTTGGGGATTTGTTTGCCTGTTCTGACTGTACACGTCTACCAAACCGTTGGCTGTGTTTTCTGAACTGTCCTGATCTTGAGTCGTGCTTTTGAGTCATTGCCTCAGTTGTGGCTTCGGCCTCAACACCTTAGCGCAGCAGATATATGAGCAAGAGGGTGACAGGTGTAGGTGCCATGTTATGAGGAAGTAGTGTGTCCCAATTGAATGCATACTGCACGCAACAGTGCGTACTTTGTGAGGGCAGCTAATGCTGGAAGTAAAAAGAAAAAAGTATGCGATTTAAAAATGTTCAGCGGATATTAGTGAGGTGAAAGTTGGCTTCACGCCCCTGACGGGATGTAGATGTGATCCCATTGCAACATGGTCTCTAGTTACACAATCATACGGATATATTGTCTGTATCTTGAGATGGAGCAGAATTATTGGCAAAACCAGAACAAAAGTGGTTCAAAAAGGAAATTGTCATAAAGTGCAGTCTGGGTTTACATTGCAGTGATTCATCAGTCTAATCTGTGAACACACACACACACACACACACACACACATATAAACATTTACGATCTGTACTCATGCGAGTACATTAGCATGCTACACACAGACACGCATGCCTGTAAGCTGGTGATTAAGTGTATTTATATATTATTTATCAGCGCTCCAGCTTTTCCATATATTACAAAGTAAAAGCCACGAAGAAAAAAAAAAGCCTCTTAATTAAAAATTAATATTAACATTTCTACATTAAACATCGAAAATACAAAATACATTCTTCATTCAAAATACTTCTGAATCAGTGAGAGAACAGGTTTCATCTCCCCGGAGGTAAAATGGCGTTGTAGCCATGGACAAATAACATATGAGAGAGAATATTAAACATGCAAAATGTCCCGTGAAGCATGAAGAAGAGGAAGAAGAGGAGGGGAGCGTTATAGTGCCGATGACTCACAGAGTGTGCAACGTTCCCTTTTTTATTTTTATATTTGAGAGTCAAATTTGCAGAAGGCAGCTTCGGTTGCTCATCTCGGCCTCTTCCTCTACGTCGGCTACATCTGTTCACTCTGCCCCACGGGAATACAGCTGGGCTTCAGCCTTCATAGGACAATAGGGAGGAGGTGGGAGAGCGAGGCAGAGGATGAATGAGAGAGAGAGAGAGAGAGAGAGAGAGAGAAGAGAGAGAGAGAGAGAGAGAGAGAGAGAGAGAGAGAGAGAGAGAGAGAGAGAGACAGAGAGAGAGAGAGAGAGAGAGAGAGAGAGAGAGAGAGAGAGAGAGAGGAAAATAGAATCTTTTCTGCTTTCATAAGCCCCACATGTCTTGCACACACAGTGGCCTAATGTTGTTGTAATTTAGATGGATTCACCACAGTGCCGGACAGATCCTGCTGTGCAGATGTTTGCCGAGATAAACCCCAGTTCACTGCTGTTATTCTAACCAAGAGGAGAAAGAAAGGAAGAAAAGAAAACAGGTTTGACCCAGAAAACCAGAAGTAATTGGACAATTATAACCAAGCAAAGCAGAATTACAAACGTCCAGTCACATCTGTGGTGCTGTGTAGCGGATGCGGGTAGAGGACGGCACTAACACTGACACCGTTTGGGGTCCAAAATACCAAAAAGTAAATGTTTAATACATTTAGACCCGGCTCCAAGTCTAGGTATGAATTAAACCATGAGGGCGTTTCATCTAGAACAGCTGCTCTTTCTGAAACACAGATTTTTCAGCATATCTTAAAGGCTCAGACACAAAACTGACTTATTTTCATTCCCAATGGCTGTGATCGGTGCATCTGCACCACTGACTCTGAGTAAACAGCCGTGACTTAAGAGGGAACAGAAGCCAGAACTAAAAAGTCCAAAACCGAAGAATAAGTTCTGAATATTACTTGTGTTATGCCACACAATTAGAATGCATAGAGTGCATTATTAGAATACATTAGAGATGGATGGACCTAAGAACAGTCAGGTGTCTTCGTCAGATAAAAAGTGAAGGAGAAATGGACGCGGCCCGTTTTAAACCTGAGGTCAGCAGCTGTGCACAAACCGATCGGACAGATCGGATCCCAGGGGCGGCAGCGTGGCCGACATCAGCACTCGTCAGCTGGATGGAGAACTGAAGTGACCCAGGATCAATCTGATCCTCACATCTGTCGTCAAAAGCATTTCCTTCATTTGCAACATTTGAAAATACGTCTGTCTAAGATGTTTGACTTCAAATTTACACAAGGAAGCCCTTTCAAATAAATGCACTACAGATGAAGTGACAGGGAAGTGTAGGCTTCATATTCAAGGCTGTCTTCTCCTTAAAAATATATATATACGGTATATATTCAAAAAGTTATTAGTTGTTTGTTATTGGCCAGACCAACGCTCCTTCAAAGGCAGTGGCTTTGGTGGTGTTTAAAGACTGGACCCACTTCTTGCTATTGGAGTGCTGCTCTGAGCACCAACGTCACCTTCAGATGGCTCCTGATTCCAGCTCTTGACTTTTAAAAAGATAAACTTGTAGCCGTCTCCCGAGCGAGTACACCGGGGCCGCAGCTTCCCTTCAGCACACTGAACAGAAACAAATGTTCACGGACAAAAGCAGCTGCTGTGTTTTTACAGAGTTTATATTTTAGTTCAGAGGTTTCTTATAGTTTTGGTCAATGTGAAAAGGTCCAGTCAGAACTAACATCATCACAGAATGTGAAGGAGTGATAGTGTTGACATCATGTCAACAGAAAAATCCAGGAGACGGACCTTCACTTCGCGGTTAGCTGAAGAAACTGTTCTGGTTCTGGCTCTAAGACACGGACTGTATAAAAATGGATGTTGTCACCGTGACGACAACCATTGGTCTGTGCACTGCGTTGTTTCTAATCTAATCTGGTTGTATAGAAGTCTATGAGAAAATGACTCTACTTCTCTCTTGATTTATTCCCTCAGTAAACATTGTAAACATGAGTTCATGGTCTCAATCTCTAGTTTCAAGTCTTCTTCAACACAGCATGATGTTCATTTCGTACATTATGGTCCATTTAGAGTCAAACAGACCATAAAGCAGGGGATGCTTTAGGGCGGGGCTACACGGTGATTGACAGGTCTCTACCAGAGATACGGCTTCTCTGTCGCTCCTCCTCAGTCCAAATATGGTCACTTCCTGTTCATTGGTTGCAAAACGTTCGTAATCCAAGATGGCGTCGGCCAAAAAGCCGAACTTGAGGCTTCATAACATGAGTCCACAAACCAACGGGGGACATCATGACGTTTTCTATTCATCTTCAACCACCATCACCTTCACGCAGGCAATAACTTGATCCGACCTCCCGCCAACAAACACTGTTTGTTAGAGCGTCAGCCATGTTTCCCTCCTGACTCCGTCCGTCACCGAGCTGCAGGGACACACGGAGCAGCCGACGGAGGCTTCAGAGTCCACAGGGTCTGATGTAACTCCTCGCTGTGCTATTCTGGATGAGCCTCAATGAAGGTAACCTGGCGTGTCTCTTCAGAGAAACAGACGAGCAGAGTTATGTGGAGCTATTATCGCCGTGTGACGCCGCCTCCTCTCCACTAGGGGTCTGTGTCCCGTTTGCCGGCTCGTCTTTGTCCTCCAGGATGTTGATCGTCGGCTGATGAGCCACAGCTGAGCCAGGTGTTGTTCCAGGTATAACATCTGGAACACCTGAACACGGACCATCTCTTCTTTGGCTGACAGGGCTGCTGTTCACATTACTGATGACTGACGCTCCACGTTTGTTTTGAGTAGTTGTTGGTATTCTTTAAATAAAGGTGTTTCTTTATTACTTCCAGCTGGTCTGGTTGATGGAGCAGCCTTTGAGCCGGGCTGTGACTAACATAGGGCCGATATCCTGAGATCATCAACATTGTTCTTCCCGCTCTGGTGTCATGTTTTATTAACATCCCTTTTCTTGCCAAAGCAAATGATCTAAAAAGAGTGTTTTATATAAATATAAATACCATGTGACTCATATACTTAGTGCCGTTTGCTCCACATTCGTATCATGTGAGTAATATTGAGCCGCTTTCGGTTTGTGATCACCAGCCGGTTGGCATGCAACCCTACGGCAGGAAGTCAGTGTAGACAGGCAGCCGCTGTGACTCCGACGAGGTCAGAGTTCATTTCACATTGTTCTGTCATTTGTCATCATTTTCCATCCAGAGAATAAAATACTTTCAGTTTTGTTCCTGAGGCGGACTTTCATATCTTTGTTTTTGCTTCTTGTAAGACAGTGAAACATGAATTAAGGATGTTTACCGGTGTCGGTGTTTGCAGTATATTGTTTCTCAGTAGTGTGTTATGTATGAACGGTGTAGTGTATTGAGAGGGGACCCTTATTAACTGTTACACTGTTCAACGGCATGCTGGGTACAGCTCTCTCTAAAGTACATTCAAGGACAGATGAAGAAGACGACACTGGAGATCTACGGTCAATAGTCTCATCCGGGATAATGCGTTGCTATTCGTGGGTATCCCACGAAAACACTTGGTGCTCAGTGTTGTATTTCCCAATTAACAGTTCATGCAATTACATTTTGTTATTTAATTGCATTTGTTGCTTTTTACAGTTGTATGTAAGAGGTGTGGAGGTTGGAGTTTTACTGGTTCTTGAGTTTAGGAGAGAAAACCTCGGTCACTGAAGGATTTGTGTCAAAGTAATGAAGAGTGAGCTACACTTTACTCAAGACTAAAAAACGACTGCAGCAATGAGAAATCTTTTACCAGTTGTTGATTAAAATAATGTAATACGTTGAGGCATTTACTTGATTTATTAACAGCAACAAAGAAGTGTGACCTCCACAGGAAAGGAAACTTTTTAAAATCAGATTATATGAATTGCACAAAGCTAAAGAGGCCAAACACATTTTTATCGCTGTGTTCCAAAACAGCACCGAAACATTTTAAGCTGTAAAGAACACAATAAAAACCTCCAACCTGTTTTAATTAACTCCGTATCTTGCCGACCAATAACTGTTGCCCCGCTGTCCTGCGGTATGTAACCAAGAAAAGAACCACGCAATTACAGAACAACTTCCAGATCTGCTCCCCAGACAGCGAACCAAACCTCTGCGACATAATCCCAAAATGATTTCCTGTTTCTCCTCGTGAGTGTTTTGTTCTTTCTTTCATGTTTTACTTTACTTCACTGCACTTGAGCACCTTAGGGAAATGTAATTGCATCCTCCTGGCAATGGTGCAAGCAGGCTGGCCTTCTACATTATTCATGCTGTCTAACATCGGCAGTTGGATTTTTGAATCAGAGGTCAGCTGTGTTCTGGATCAGGACGCTGTGGGAATCTCCTGCTCCACCAGATACATGTGTGTGTGTGTTCTATGTATTCTAAGTATGAATATACAAGTTTATGCTTGTGTCTATCCTTGAGTGAGTGCGTGTTTGAGGGCCTTTGCCAGACGCTCTTATCCCGCTGGTGGGGATGAAGCTCTCTCTGCTGCATGAAGCTTCATGATAGCTTCACCTGGAGGCACATGGCTCTGTGACCTGACTCCTGTTACAGCGCCATCGGGTCTCTGTTCTGATGATCTGTCCAGTCTGGCCGGGTCAAATACAGATGATTCTTTAACATCTACGTTATTCTTTGATTACAAATAATTAGCAGGAAATTCTGATTGTGAAGTCATTGTCAAATAACCCAGATTATGATTATGGTTTCTCTTGAACTCTGGAATTCATTTATTAGGCTCCATTAAAATAAAGGATGGTCCAGTGTTCCCTGCACTAAAGGAGATAAGAAAGGAAGCGTTGAAGCACCTTTCCTCAGCATTTAGAGGATTCGACCGGCTCTTATCATGGCCGCCACTATCGGGACATTTCACACAGTCAGGAACCATCTTTGTCTCCTTTGTTTTTCTATTTTTAGAAGCGCTGCACTTCACACCATTCATTTACACACTTTCACACCGAAACACCGTCACATACAAATCTAAACACACAAAAGACATAATCGTGCTGTAGCTGCATGTTTCTAAAACCAGCACACTGACCGCGTGGCGCTGCGGGACACGGAGATGGAACACCTGTACGGTCGTCGAGCAGCCGCTCCGATGTTCCAGCTCACTTGGCAGGGCAGCTGGGTTTCATGAGGCGTCTCCGATTTGAATCCAGCTACAATAAATTATCCAAACAGTTCAAGTCTGCCTCTTGATCTCAGCAGGCTCACCCACAGTTTGAGAGGATCAGTCTTAAACTGAACCCCCGAGACTCTGAATAAGCCTCAATCCCGGCCGGGCGTCCCTAGAGGCTGCAGCACTTACTCACTAGCAACACAGTCTTACTGCATGGAAATAAATGAGTGTCCAATACATTGCATGTTGTGACTATTTCATGACCTGCCATGGCATACACATGCATAAACATGAAATGCACAAATACTCATCCCCACTTATTACTGCGGTCTTTCTCTGTCACAATGATGCCCATCATTTAGCCTCCACGAGTGGATGTTGCAGGAATAACCGAATAAAAATGTCGGCCTCTTGCCGATACATTAGATTGAGCATTCAGTCTGATATGCTACAAACTCCCTGCAAAAGAAAAACCAAAGGTTCATCTCTTTACTTATTCTTCACTGCAGTGGAAAGTAAGCCACAAAGCACTGATTTAAGATTTGATTGGCCGGATGCGATTGAAGCATTTGAGGAATCCCAATGAAACATAAATGTGTCAGCCCTCATTCCACTCTCTATGTGGTTCATGTGTCATGATGCTGCTATATCCCTCCGTCCCGCCTCCATCCCGTCAGAGCAGCCCGTGGGTGGAGTGCGATGTCAGGCCCCCCTGCCGCTCGTCGATCATGATTTTCCTGGCGGAGCTCTCAATAACTCAGCGGGCCCTCATGCGCCATGAGAGCGCAATTAGGTCGACTGACAACTGCATTTTTCTCCTCAGGAATAAAGTGGTGCGACCCGTTGGGATTAATCTCAATGGCGGTTCTGACTGATGTAATGAACGGATGGTTTCCCGCTGAGCTCGGCGCTGCTGTTCGGTCGCCTGCCTTCTTAACCTGAAGTGAGCTGAGAGGTTGTTTTTTTCTTTTTTTAGGAATGAAAAAATTTGACAAAACTGGGTCAGCTGCTCTGAGGAGGTTGGTGCACAGCAACGTAAAGGTCACTTCTTTTGTTTAATGTCTAAGGCATGAACACGGAAGATGAGCAGTGTGGATGTGGCAAAAGGGAGATTTTGTATCATGTATGATATTTACCAAAACAAATTGATTGATTGATTGTCACCCCTGTATGTTCATGTGCACCTCTTGATGTACTATGACGGTGAAGTTGGGTGATGGAGACAGGATACGGTCGCTGTTAAACCTTGTATGTCCAAAACCGTTACTTTCTTAGAAAATGAAGAAACAAAACTTTTGTTTTTTGAATGAATGGAACACTGCGTCCTCAACGGGCTGAGGTCACATCACCAGCTCATCAGCAAACACTTCCATCTGTCGTCCCAACGTCAACGTCCTCTCCCTGCACTGAGGGAGCGGCGAGGTCCAGGCGAGGGGGGGGGGGGGGGGGGGGCACCTTCATCCCCGGAGCCGCTCCAAGCCAAACGTAGAGCTGGAGATTGTGGTGCCTCATGGAAGACCGAGTCGCTGGGTGAGGAATCGTCTGGTCACAGTGAACCTGCAGTGGAAAGCCATGCTGCATTAGCTGCCAGCAGTTCCTGTTTGCTCTGTAACTAGCATGACTACACCTCAGGCTAGCGCTGATATTGACTGAGTCACGACACTGACAAGAAGAATCCTCGAGCAAATCCCAAATGGATTCTTTTCTGTCGTGTAGAGCTTGTTGTAAAATGTCCCGTCATGTATTTGTAGTGCAGCCGGTTCCGTCTACAATGTTACGCAACAGGACCACACTGTTCTGTCCTCCTGAGAACAAGCCATCGTCCCTTCCAGAGGACATTTTGTTTTTGACCGACCGTGCTGCTCTCTCAAGATTTCAATGACATGAACTGAGTGGGCAGATGGGACCTCGTGGGAAATGTGCTGCTTTTAAAAATGGTTTCCAGCAACAGAGGGAGTGTCAGTAATTATGTCTTGACTTTTTGATGATATGCACTTTTACTAATTGATAATCAGGTGTCACCTGAGGGGACACAACAAACTTTTCGGCCTCTTTCTCAGCTAATGTGCAGCATCTGCAGGGTAAAATATGGACTGAATGACTAAACTGCGAATAATAGAAGACGCTGCCCAGTTTGTTTGTATTACACCCACTCAGTAGAGTCAGAGAGGAACCCAGCCAACCGTAAGACAAACACAAAGGGAGGCGATCAGAGACGGAGACGCTGAGGTGATTTGTAGCAGCAGCTAACAGGTGCAGCTCACCAGTAAGTAGCAGCTTCACTACCTGCAAGTCAGCAGCTGAAAGTCTAACGGGCTGATCATGATAGTGTGTACACAGACACAACTCACTCATTTTTAGTCAATGTATTTCTTATTGTATTTTTTGGAGTGGCCACCTGAAGCACGGGGAGACTTCCTGGTGGCCTGGACAGCTAACTGGCCCAAAGTGTTAAAAATGATGGAGTGAAATGCGTAACTCAAAGCAGGAGAGCTCATACCTGCAGACAGAACAGGCCTGGAAACAGAACAGGTAACAGAGAGACAACCAGAGAAGGAGACGAGCTGAGAGGGAGAGGACATTAAACAGAAACACAAGACAAAGGAAGCTTCTCCTCCATTTACCTCAGTGACGTCACAAGAGCTTCTCTGAAGAGTTCAGAACAACACATTCCCAGCGCTGTTTAACGAGGTCGATCGGCGCCCGAGCGACACTTCGCCGGCGACCCTGTAGCGGCCACGCTGGGCCGTTTGGTTGCTTCTGTCGCTCGTAGCGTCCATTGTTTTATATCTGTCATCACAAGTTTGTCACTCTGCTGAAAACTGTCTGATCCTTTACAGCTTCTCACACTTAAAAACTAATAAAAGTGTTTTAGCTTTAACAGCATTGTAGCTCATTTGTTCCTATATGTAGAAGTCCTTGAATTTTAGGCATTTTTAGCATCAGTATTAATCTAATGTAATTTATTGAGGAAGGTGGAAGTAGCCTCAGTAAATGCTGTGAGGAAAATGTCAGCTGGATTCTTGATCATGAAAGTCATAAAACTGAATTAAAATGTTACAGACACAAACAGAAAACAATATTTCAACTACAGAACACGTGGTCTGTTGTGATTGGCCTGTACACACAAATATCACATCTTAAAAAAAGTATAATTCCGTAGGTTTCCACTGCTGTTCAGTGCTCATGTTCTTCAGCAAAGAACTCTTAATCTTACCTTTCATGTCTCCATCTATTCAACATTTTAAGCCTTTCTGATTTGATCCATCATAATTATTGCAGATCAATGATAAGTTAGTCAGAAGTGGCCGACAAGCAGTGACGCTGCAGAAAGAGCTACCGTACAAGAGGGTTCATTGATGAGGAGAAAGGTTTGTTCTTTTTGCTCACTTTCCTCTCACTCCATGTGTGACGGTATGAATCCAGTCTGAAATCTGAAGATGGCAGCTTTATTAATAAGCTCCGCTCGGTGCTACAAGACAACTCAAGTGATTACAGTCACATGGAACAAACATCCACATGAACTAAAGCGGTTCAAAAGATACAAGTGCTGCAAAGCTCAGTCCACAGTGGTGGAGTAACACACCTGATCTGTGGTCCTTACCTTCTTCATCCCAGTTCTTACTAATAAAAATACAATCTTTCTTTTCCTTATCATTTGAATTGTGTGTGTTTGTGCAAAGTACCACTATGGATGACTGCAACACAGTAAAGGGTTAACATTTAGAGCTTTTGACGGTTTACGCTGACTTCAGAGTGGTTGAAAAAAGAAACAGTCGTGAGCCTCGTACACCAGCTGCTGCAGATAAGACTCATCAACGATCAGCGATCAGCGATCAGCGATCAGCGATCAGCGATCAGCGATCAGCGATCAGCGATCAGCGATCAGCGATCGATGGCGAGATAATTTGATCCGATCTGTGACTTAAAACCATAAAATGATTTGAGCCTTTTTGAGCATTTGGAGATCTTTTGCACCTCTACTGCATCGATATTCAATTATTTTGAATCACATCTTACAGTGAGTTTAGTTTTTATCTCATTCATTTAACTATTTTCTCTTTATTCCGCTTCATCTTTGATTCAAGGTTTGTAAACTCTCGTTTTATGATCTTGTAAAAGCTGTGAGCTCTATTGTTCATTGTGGGAGTGAAGCAGCTGAACGTTCAACCGTTTCAACCTGCACACCTGAGGAAACTCCTGGTCGGCCCGAGAGGAGCGGGAAACGGAGAGCGGGAAACGGAGAGCGGGAAACGGAGAGCGGGAAACGGAGAGCGGGAAACGGAGAGCGGGAAACAGAGAGCAGGAAACAGAGAGAGCAGGAAACAGAGAGCAGGAAACAGAGAGAGCAGGAAACAGAGAGAGCAGGAAACAGAGAGAGCAGGAAACAGAGAGAGCAGGTAGGTTATTCTGGCTGACGTTTCAACCAACTGTGGAGAGAACCAGCCGGCCGTCTCAAGGACAGCGGGGCTGACGCACGCCTGAGAGGAAGACGAGCGGGGACCGAGGGACAAACTGATGAAGGAGAGATTTAGTGATGTGAGATAGAGGAGAGGAAAGAGAGAGGTAGGCCGAGAGTAGAGAGAGAGAGAGAGAGCAAGAGCTAGAGAGAGAGCGAGAGAGAGAGAGAGAGAGAGAGAGAGACAAACACAGAACTATTCGTCAGTCTGGCTAAATTAAGCAGATTGCTCACCGTGGTCCCCCGTGTGAATATGAAGAAATGGCCCTCTTAATGTGATTGCCAGTGGCGGCCTCGCCGTAACTCAAGGTTGAGTTTGGGTGGTGTGTGTGTGTGTGTGTGTGTGTGTGTGTGTGTGTGTGTGTGTGTGTGTGTGTGTGTGTGTGTGCGGGGAGGGAGGGGGTGCTACACGAGGACATTTACAATGTGATGATGCCAGGCGGGCGAGCATCAAGGAGAGCCGGTCAGCAGCTTCACCTTGTCGGATACAGAGCAGGACAGTGAGCCGAGCTAACGGCTAGCTCCTACAAATATCCACCTGCTCAGTCTAAAGGTGTGTTCAGACTGTAGGGGACGTCGATCTTCACCTCGTGCAATGTGAATTTGACTTCTGAAGTGTTTTTTTACATTCATAACTTTAGAATTCTAAATCAACATTCGAATGCTGCAGTTTGTTTCATGTCCGTTCATTCTGGTCAAACCTGGTATTTCTGCACATGTTGCAGGTAAAGATCCGGCTACACTGATATTATTATTATTGTACTATCAGTAGAATCAGATTCCAGTAGTGGCTGCGTAGGATTGTTTTCAACTCGTGCGATCCAAACCTTTCCAATAACTCCAGAGCGTTGTCACGTCCTGGTCAAAATATATTCAAAATAAAAAGATAGAAGTAATCTTTCCAAAATATACAACCTGTTTTTACCAAACGACATATTCTTCAAAAGCTTCAGTCCATATTTGTTGGCGTTAATCCTTTTAAAAGCAGCCTGTGCATTAAGACGCCATCGTGTGTGGATTATTTACGACTTGTGGGATTCAAACACTTCCAATAACTTCAGAGCGCTGTGAAGTCTAAATGTAAATAATCACCGGCCTTCAAAGGTTTTTTGCATTTAACGGCTTGAAAATGCATCTCAGGTCTATTATTAAATAGAAAAGAATCCCATTAGGATCTGTTGTTGTCACTAATTCATTTCAGTTTTCTTGAACGAGAGCCGCATCAATCCTGTCTCACAGCTCAGCTGCATTGTGTTGCATCTTCTGCTCGTGTGGCTGCAGAAATTGTTTCTTGGACTTTCATTTAAAATGTAAATTGGTGCAAAGGACCCTCTGGGGAACTGAGCCCAAAATCTTTTTTATTTTTTCATAATCATTTGATGTTTTAGGACGCTGATGAAACGTTTTCTGCTGAACTCCAAATTGCTGCAGAAAACATCTGTCACATCATTTATTTGGCTAATTATGCACAGGAAGTAAAATAAGACGATTAAAACGATCAACTGGGTCTCTAATAGCTGCTTATTGAAGTCATCATTTTAGGGCGGTTCTCTCTTTTGAACAATTGCCTGATACATTGGACGTAATAGTAATTGGGACATTCATAAAAAAGAACACTGGGATGTGTTGTTAGTGTTCAGACAAAAACTGAATCGCTCAATAAATAAAGGAGGAAAGCAGCTCAGGCTGTCCGCCGAGCGTGAGGAGAGGGTCGAGAGAAACAGAGCAGAGGAGAAAGAGCACCAGCGATTAACCAGAGACGACGAGCGGCTCGTGTGTGATGAGGGAAACACTGTTGTTGTCGAACTGCAGGAGTTTTAAGACCACTATTACAAAAAGCTTCCTCTACAAGACGGAGACACACACACACACACACACACACACACTCAAATGAGCAGGGAAAGGAAACAACAATGTCACTTCTTATATTCTGCCCTTCCTACATCTTTTCTCAGTTGAAGTTTCCGTCTTGTCTTCTTTTAATTCCCCGTTTAAGTCACAGGCTCGACCAATGTGACCTTTATAATCCAACAGCGTTCAGAGACGTGTCAAAAGAAAAGTCCACGTTTGTGGTCAGAAGGACGAACACAACTACTTTAAACGTGATGAAAGACTTGGGTACAGGTTTTGGATAAGCACAAATATTGTAACGTCAGCTTTTTTCAAGAAGGTGGTTTAAAGAATGAAAGAGGGAGGCTGACCCATCACATTGACTTGAGTATGCACGGCAGCATGTAAAGGGGAATATTATTGGAATATTAATCGCCATTGGCCATAAGTAAATAACTTAGTATGAGTATTGTCTTTGCGTCTCATTGGCTAATGCTCGTTGGTTGGGTTGGTTTGGTTTAGGCACTGCCTTCATGCTTCGTGCTTCTGTTCTGGGCCTTCAGAACAATGGGCGTTTGTTTTCGGGATAACAGGCTGTCGGACAAATGGGCCTTCAATCCAAAGGGACAATTTTTCTGATGAACTCTTCAACGGAATTGCACTGCCAGATAACAGCTTGCGGTCCATGTTTACTTCCTGTCAGCTGATGTCATTCCCAGACTCTGCAACAAGAAAAGAAGTGGGACACGCTTTGAATGTTTCCAACTGTGAAATGCTCTGTTTGGATTGGGAACTAATGGGTCAAAGGAACAATGGCATGTCTCCGTGTGCAGACGGGACATGATCGACATCCTTCTCACTTTTCTACTTTTTGTTGAACTTGTTCAGAGGGAACTTAAACCTCATTCCCACAGCAGACAGGTTGACTTATAGGAGGGAAAGCTCAGGTGTTAGCGGTGGCTCTGCTCTTTTTTAAGTGACCCAGTAAGCCGTCACAGAGTGGCAGTGAGCCAGCAGGCACTACACCGCAGCTAAATGGAATTCAGCCATCATTAACTTTATTATTTACACCTGCACTTTTCCGACTGAGACCCGGCAACATGTCTGCTGTATAGCTCCACCACAGCAGAGCTTCAGCAGGTCTAATCAGCCACAGCAACTGAAAACATGTGGCGCTAAGAACAGAAGACTATGAGACAGGAAGATGAACTGTATGCAGTATTGGATAAAGAGAGAGACCTGTGTCCTGCTGTCGTCTCCATGCTGGAGTTATATCTTCTCACCATGTCGGAGCCATTTCAGATCCCCCCCCCCCCCTCATGTGACACTGACTGTTACAGCACTGCCTCCTGTAGCAGCCATCGATTGTCTGCTCTGATATGAAAAATGCTCAAGTTCAGTCCTCTCCTCAAGTCCTCGTCTGACGACGTGAGAGTGGACATGATGGCCTTTAGCGATAGATAAATGTTGCTCAGGCACTGCTTTCATTAGACCGCAGCCATTGATCCGTCCTGCAGGCCTGCTGCTGAACATGGTCTTTACTCGGACCGCCTGCTCGGCGTAAGCAGCAGACTGAACAGTTAAACTGATGAGCGACAGCATTTTGTGTTTGGTCGATGATTCAGAAATACACACAATGAACAATGAACATAAACGTATGATGAAATAAACACAGCACGTATAGTAGAGTTGTATTGTGCTGCTGCTGTCAGACTCCTCAATTACCGCTGCTCTCAGCGGAGCACAACATCTCCTGGACTCAAAGTCAATCACACCACTCAACTGTGAGCCTTCTGCACTGCTGTCTTTGCATTAACAGGCTCCACGTACGTCTTTTCCGACTCCAAACTCACCTACCAGGCTAACCAGAGGTAGTCTGCCTGGAACCAAACTACAGTATATTCAGTCTGTTTGGATCCGGTAACTTCCAGTCGCATTGCTGCAGGTCTCTATCAGCTCTGATCACCAGATGCATTCTCATCATTACAGGAGAAGCAAGCAGCGATGTCAATGTCAAACGATTCTGCCAAACCCCAGATTACATCGTTCCACATTCATTGACAATCATTTTTTAACGTCCAACACCATTGTGTCTGTGCTCGACAAGCACAGCATGGTAAGGGAGAGAATGAGGTTCAGGTATAAACTAGTTCGGTTCGGTACTCAAGCTAAATGAGCGATGTAATGACCCGAATGTCGGTGGATTCAGAATAATTCCCTGACCATGTCAGCTAACTCTGGCTAGTTTTTTTTTAACAATGACTGAAGAAAATACTAAAGAATGTACAGGCCCTAACCCTCCGGGACCGCGAGTGTTACTCGCGAAATGTAACATTAGCCAACGAGAGCCGACCCCTACACGCTGACTCAATGGCCAGACTTTTACACAGAGTAAAGAGAAAGTGGGGGGCGTGTAAATCGTTGGATGCCTATCCTATCCTGCAGTGAAGGGTTCTATTCCAGCGTTGGCAACAGCTGCCTACGATGAAAAGGAACCAAAAATAAATTAAAGTCAAAAAGAGCCATACAATATTGTTTCAGGGAAAACGCAGCAGACTATTAGCAACATTTTCTCTCCATCTCTAAAACACTTCACCTTGTATGTAGCTCGGGCTCCAAATCACAGTTTGTCATCTCAAATGTTTGGGATATCATTTCAAGCTGGGGCCATACTCCTTTGACTCGTACACCCAACAACACAAGAAGAAGACATGTTCCATGTCTAACTTTGGCCCACTACTCTGAGGTGATTCGTGTTTGCCTCCAGTCTTCACTTGGTTTCGCCTCCAGCGGTGACGTAACCTCACCGTCTGCACAGAGAGGGTCAGGCAGCCGGGGGGCTCGGCTACAAAACCAAGTGTGACGCTCGTTCACTTTGTCCGTTGAGAGTTTCTACACTTCAGGGATTTGAACCATCACCTTCCAGTCACACAGCTGTTGGTCTGAGCACCCCCCCCCCCCTACTGAAGCTAATTACAGCCTGCTGCGACTATAAATACCCACCACAGCACTTTACTGTGCATTTACATAAAGAGCTATAATGGCTGTGTAATGGTTTAAATATTCATCATGCATTCCACTTGGCTCTTCACACTGAATTATAAAAAAGAAAACTGTCCTGTTGGAAAGCCAGGAGGTTTTCTGTTTCTGTTCTGTTGACCGTCTTCTCCCATAACTCAATAATAAAACAATAAAAAAACAAAAACAAAAACTTTTAATGATATTTTTATGTAAAATAGGGGAAAATATGTATAATGTTTCTATTATACAGATATCTTACTTTGTAGTCACACATTATATTTTAAAAATATTTCTCTAAACTATTGATTTGGACAACAGTAGAACAATAACTCAAGGAAATCTCATCATCAATATTCTTCCAAAGGGATCGCAAAATAATACAGACTTGTCATCCAACTCTGAATCGCGCTCTTTTGAAAGACAACCATTTTGAGCAGAATCATCATCTCCAATGAACGATGTTGCAGATGTGGCTTCATTTGGTCACAAATGTCAGAGAGCAGTTTGTGAGTTTGTTTTCCACGAAGTTTCCCTCAACACACCGGATGAGCTGCTATACGTCCAGTGAACAGCCTTCTTGTAACTTTGATTATTTCACTTAAATGTACTTCAAACCTCACTAACAGCACATCTAAAAGTACTAATCTGATCAACTAGAGACCTGCGGCGTAAAGTGCGGGGGCCAATGGCCCCTTCCCCACTTCAGTGCCCTTGCTTGGCCCACACCCATCTTGGAACTCTTCATTTTGACCTGAACTACCTGTTAAGTTTCCTGAATGCATCGTACACGGCTGTGGCGCTATCTCATCAAATGTGTCCACAGACGAACAGTAACATCTGGCAAAGCAGCTTTGAAACGCTTTGTACAGTGAAAACAAAATAAGGCAGACGCCTCGTCCATACAACAAAAACATGCAATCACTGTAAAACCTGTGCTCTCAGTTCATTCTACAGAAACACACAATAATCCACGATGTGATATATTATTCATTATACAAGTTCAATTTATGTAATATGAATTTGTAAGGACAAATATTATCATACCACAACATTCAAAGTTAATTCGCTGTAGGCCCATCCATTAGATACATAATAAAATACAGACCAGCACAAGACATAATGCACAAACAAACAGATAATAAATCTAAATGAAAAACGTTTTGTTGTATTTATTTTGTTACATTTGGAGCGATTAATCACTGCACTGAAACCCATACTCCTTTTCGAGTATTTTTCCAGTGCGTTTTATTTTCTTCTGCTGTCATTGCTTTTATTTCCCTCTTTATTATGTTCTTCAAAGATGTATTTTCCTCCATGTGTAAAGCTCTTGAATCTGCGTTTGAGAAAAGGAGCCCTCCTCTCCCTGAGAATAAGATAATAAAGGTGTTGTCTCAGACAGACACAACACCTTTACATCATATCTCTCTGAGAACACGAGATGTCTGTGAGGTCGGTGTAAACTCAACAATAACTTCTTATTACAGGGATTTCTCCCGAGGGGATCGATGCGCAGAGCTCGCGTTCAGCCAGTGACACCTCTGCCGGCCAATCGGTGACGGGCTTCGGGGACCGTGCTAGCCAATGGCAGCGTCCTGGTGGGCGTGTCTGTCCGCTGTGAGGTGCGTTTTTTTTGGAGTTTGCTAAATGACTGCAGCAAGAAAACTCAGTGTCGGAGCTTCGCCGAAGCTGGCTGTTCCGTCTACACTGTACCTCCGCGCGTGAGTGTGCGTGCGTGCGACGGTTACGGGGCGAGTGTCACTGACGCTCTCCTGCCATGGAAGACGGTCCACATCGGTCTGACACACAGCTGGCTACGTTTCTATAACACTCTCACTTCTCCCAAAGGGGGATCCGACAATTTTTGAGATTTTCATTTTTTCTTTTATTTTTTTAGTTGTCTTTTCCAACGGAAGCGGTGCCCGGATGAGAGCGGATGCGGAGCGCAGCAGCGGCCGCCGGTGCGTCTCCAACTTGCTCACCAGACAATGGGAGTAGCTGAGCCGTGCTGCCTCAGCGCCAAGTATCACTACTACTACTACTACTACTACTACTACTACTACTCGCCCCTGTGATACACTTGCGAGGAGAAGGGCGAGAAGCAGCAACAGGAAGCGGTAAAGAAGGAGGAGAGGGAGAAGAGGAAAAGGAGGCAGACTTCCCTCTCTGAGCAGCAGCTCCGGCAGCAGCAGCAGCGCCGGGACTCCCGCAGCAGCAGCGCCGGGACTCCCGCAGCAGCAGCCGATACGCACGGATCCAGAGCGACGCTCCGGCTGCCTCTGGGATGCGTGTGAGAGACAAAGCTGCATATCTGAGAAAAAGCTCTCCTCTGTGTGGAATATAACACATGCACAGTTTTACCTCAGGAGACGCCGAGGCGCAGCAGCCCGTCTTTCTTTTTTCTCCTCCACCACTGAAGGAATATGTCGTATTTCCTCTGTAACCGCTGTGGATCGCACAGACTGGATTTAAGAGTAATTGGGTGTAATTGCGTATCAATTAGCAGCAGCCTGTGAGCGGTGAGGTCATGAGCATCCCGCGGCTCAGCAGCGGCGACTCTGGGATTTGAAACACACACACACACACACACACACACACACACAGAAACATTTTTCGGCTCACCTTGGAGGTCATAAACCATAACCACAACCCCCCCTCCCCTCTCCTCCTCTTCCTCCCCCTTTGCCACCACTAAAGGAATTCATTTTTTTGGAGGGGAATTCATCCTCTCAAGAGTGTGACACCCCCCCTCCCCCCTCCCTTTCAGCAACACCTGCACCCCCCCCCCCCCCCCTCACCTCACTCCCCACCCCCATCCCCCCCCACCCCTCCAAAGAAAATGAGACTGGCAAAAATGTGCCGACTAAACGCGCTGGGGATCTATTTGTGGGAAACGATAGTGTTCTTCAGGTAAGCAGAGGCATGCAATGGACTTCACTTCTCACAATAATGATGTTTGTGTGTGTAATATGTTGTGGATTTTGATAACATTGAAATTTGCATTTTTATTGCTTTGCTGCCGTTTGCGACGTGCATGAAGACCAGAGCTCCCTTTAGAAGGCTTGAGGAGGGGGTAAAAAAGACGGGGGGGTCCAGCTGAAATCTGGTGAAAGTTGTCTTTGAGGTTGCATGCGTTGTTGCTCCTGAACGTCGGTCCGCACGGGATTGAATCAAGTCGCCGGGCAGGATTGCATTTGGGGGGGGCAAACAGCGACCACTAGCGTTCATGATGTGCTCCTCCAGAGTGTCAACAGGCATGTGAGGAGACAGGACGACTCTCAGGACGCCACATGTTGTGGCATTTAGATGATGCTCTTATTCATGAGTCCCAATAACAAATGTCTCTCTCTCTCTCTCACACACACACACACACACACACACACACACACACACACACACACTGGTGTTTAAGTGTGTGGACGTCGTGTCAGTCATTGTGAGGAGGCTGGATGTGTTGAAGGAGACTTTTTCACCCAGAAACAGTGAAAATGTGCATCATGTTCTATCCAGCTTCTGATTTACAGCCCTTCTTCCTTGAAAGAAACCCTCATCCCGTTTGTCTCAACGGTCCCAGAAGACAATCAGTTGTGTGGAGGGTCTGGCTTGTAATTTCTTCTTTCATTACAGGCGATCCATTAATCGATTAACCGCAATTCATTCTGCTGCTGCTGCTGCACTGGTTGTACATCAAGCTAAACCCCGAGAACCAAAAGCCAAACATGCATTTCTTTTTCTTTCACAATTCAAATGTGTTTTCACGATTGGAGCACTTTTGCCAGCAGCTAAAGCCAGACATATTTACGTGCCCCCCCCCGGTGTACCCATGTTGATTTGAGGTCCAGTTCTCCTTCCTGCTGAAAGCAACATTTACTCAGCCCTGCATGCCTCCAGAGTTGCCTATTCATCACTTGCATGCTCCATGCAGAAGCCCCATAGCAACCAAATTCTCTTTTTAGTCCTGCAGCAGTAGGCGGGGCACATTAGACGTTCAAGGGGGGCGTGGGGGGGGGGGGGGCGTGGGGGGGGGGGGGGGTGCGTGGCCCTGAAAGGTGATGTTGCCGCCCTATGAGGGGAACGTGGCTGTTGTCGCTGCCAGTTGGTGCTTCTGAATGGACTTGTGATGCAGTTTGTGTTGATGGAAAACAGTCTCAGGATTGTTGATTGCAATGCTCGACAGTGTTCAAGCTCAACCAATGAAGCGGGTCTGATGGGAGCATTCTTTAAGTCGAGTGGACATTTTTAAACAAATAAAGACACTAAGCTCATCAGAAGTATCAATGACGTGGATGACGTGTGGCGGTTTTAGGGTTGTTCTGCAGACTGCATCATTGGAGGACTGTGTGGTGGATAGCTCAGCAGAGGGGAAGTTGGATTCTGGAGGTATTTGGCTCCGGGCCACCGTGGGAAGCCTGATGCATCATCAACAAGGTGAACTGCATTTAATAAAGAGCGAAAAAGTGCCGGATGTCATGTCTCCTGGGATCAGGAATAACAGCAGCATGTTTGGGGTTTGTTGAGCTCACTGCAAGCAAACGAGTCAATTATTGATTTCATGAAGACGAAAAGCATTTTGAGACAAACTTCTCTTTCTGCATGATGATTGATACGAAGGGATGGACGGAGTACTCGCATCCTTTATTTAAGTAAAAGTGGCAAGATGTACTTAAGTATTCAAAGTGCAAGAATGGCCCTTTCAGAGTTCTCTATTATAATATCTATTTCATAATTTGATCAATAGTCCTTTAATGCTCTCGCTGGTGTTACAACTGCTGGTTGTAGAGTTTGAAAGTGTTTACAAAGCAGGCAGGATGAAAGATTGTGGTGCATGATGGGAATAGGTAGAGTATCTCGTGCTTGACAGACGGAGACTAAAAGTCACGATATCTCAGGCCCGACTGTATAGAAGAAGTGGGCGTATCCATGGTGACGTCACCCACTTATGAAGCCTCGAGTTGGGCGAAATGAACATCATGCTGTGTTGAAGAAGACTTGAAACTAGAGATTGAGACCATAAACTCATGTTTACAATGTTTACTGAGGTAATAAATCAAGAGAGAAGTAGAGTAATTTTCTCATAGACTTCTATACAACCAGAGGAGTCGCCCCCTGGTGGACACTAGAGAGAATGCAGGTTTTAAGACAGGTTGCCGCTGTTAAAATCTGTTCATTGCAAGTCGGCAAACTTCCTAAGAATGACAACAGGGACCGAATCATGTTTTCATGGCTGCTAGTTTGTTTTGAATGTATATTTTGTTTAAAAAGTTCATAGTTGACTGGATGACACTCTTTTTGTGAATTACCAGTCGGAGGGACCTGCCCTGATGACAGTAAACAGGTGCTGGGAGTCCAATAAGATCACCAGGATTACACGTTAAAAAAAAGATCGACAAAGTAACCTCCGTCAGATATATGTGGTGGAGTAAAAAGTACAATATCAACATGCCTATGAACATAAATACTTTTTAACATTTTCTGTTCACCTCTGACAGGAAACAAAAACAAATCTGTCATTTTTCTTTCAAATGTAGGCTTCACCTTGTGGGTGAAGCTTCACTGCCACAAATCCTCCAGATGTTTGAAAAACGAACTCTTTATGTTCTGCTTGTTTTTTCACGTTGATATAAACTGGGTGGGAAAGCCTATTCCACCCGCTGTTTCTCCCAATTTACACCGAATGCACATTGTATGCAAATATCTCGCAGTATTATTCGGTAATGTGTTCGGCTCCTGTTTTGCATTTCCGACCCGCGGGCACTCGGCACGTTTTCGCTTTATTGTATCAAGCGTGCGGATGTCGTTTCCCTGCGCGGCCTCGGAGGTATTTCATTATGTGAACCATCAAAGGCCTTTACCTACCTGCTGCAGCGACTCCCTCGTCTCCATTGAATACGGCCGCCGTTTTCAGATGGGACGGGGGGGCGGCTTGTGTGTGGAGGTGTGTGTGTGTGTGTGGGGGGGGGTGTACGTAGGAGTTATTTTGCATTCAGCACACACTGTTTAGTTAATGAACCAGAGGCGGGATATTGCCGTCTCAGCTCCTCGGGCCCGGACTACGCAGTTCCCTCCTTTAATTGATATCTCTTTCCCTTCCGTCCTGAGCCGCCCCCCCCCCCCCCCCCCCCCCCACACACACACACACACACACACACACACCTCATTTCACATTCAGCCTTATTACTAAACATTGATTAGCGATTAGCCTGTCAATGGCCGGGGCAGGACCTGATGAATGCACATTTAATGCATATACCCCCCCCCCCCCCTCCCTCTCTGTCCCCGCTCCCATTATTCATCAAAGAGGCAGGAGAGGAGAGAATTTAGATGTAGAGATTGGACCTGCAGGATAATGTTCATCCCGACAAAACCTTTAATCTCGTATTCAGGTTTAAATCTGTGAACTCTGTCAAAGAACGTGTCCAGGAGGTGAGGAGATTCCCCTCGTCGCCTGCACATCTCCACTTCTATTTACTGGAGGTCTTTTCACCTGAGAGGTGTGACTTTTTGAACAAATTGAAGAATATTTTAAATCACTGTCACTAGACTGAAGAACACCGGCAGAACGAGCAAAACTGACACTTGACCTCTTAACTTAATTGGTCGGTTGGACGATCTGAGAAGCAACTTTATTCTGCTGTCACAACACCAGACTAGTCACTGCGGGAAAGAACATCAACTGTCTACATTAATGAAAACATGCTGAAGTATATGTTAAACATCATTTAATGAGGGTTACATTCAAGTATTTATGGATTTAAATGATAACATATGTAGTCTATTTGACATCGGACTGACTTCTATGTAAACTATCAGCAGATTCTTCTACAAAATGACGTTCCCATACAACTAAGCTCTCCATTACCTTTTGAGGATAATATTTTTTCAATTACAAACTATTTTGTTCGTCTTGAAATGACTACGAAATTGAAACAAAACAAAGCAACAAAACCACTTGGTAAAGTTTGGGCAACCAAAGTATTTTTTCACGCGGGACGCGACCAGCTGTCTCCTGGGTGAAAGTCCTGTTTTAGGTTTGTAGCCAGTGTTAGTTTATTTTACTGATACTTTGTGTGATTTGGATCGTCACTGTTTCTTCGCGTCCGTTGTCTTAAAGTGACTAAATTCACTGAATGAATTGTGCTTACGTTGTAACGACAAACATTTAGTAGCGTTGGGTTTCAATTATGAAGCATATTATCCTATATTATGTGCTATGATCTCCTTCAATCACAATTCTCTAGCGGCGCTTCTGATAATCATGGCAGTTGAAAGTCATTTTATTTAGTTTACCAAAAATCTGAATATGCATGTAGGGGGGCCCAAAAAATGCAGTGTTCCAAGTGTAATATGAGCCATTTGGTGTCAAATTCATAGCCCATTTGTACAGCCCAATATCACAAATTAGCCTCAGAGGGCTTTATATTGTGTACAGCATACAACGTCTTCTGTCCTTCGGACCCTTACATCGGATAAGAAATAAATTCCCCCCGGAAAAAAAGCTTTAACGCGGAAAAAACAGGAAGTAAAATCAGCCCTTTGAATGTATTTGCACTGAATATTCTGCGTTACATTGCTGCGTATTCAAAGAGATCAATTCTTGCTGCTCTTCTTTCAAATGAAAAAGCTTGACGTCGGATGACAGGACGGGTTTTAACGTGACGTAACAGGAGATGCGTTGTATTTGTATTTCAGCAAAGGGGTCCTTACTTGGACAAACTAGTGGCGCCCTGGTCCATTGCATGTGCATTACATCTAGCTAACAATCCCACAGAGCATGCTTTGCCTTTGATGGACGTTTACATTACAGCACACTGAACTACATCTTTAAGGAACAGCGGATGAGTGAACTAGGACGTCCTTTTGGACACCAGACGGTGATCAGAAGCTAAAGAGGCGAGCAGCGACACGGCTAACGAGCTGACCAAACATCAGTGATGAAACGTTCAGCTTCTGCCCGAGTGTCGCCGAGGTGAACGTCACGCGATCCACGTCGTCCACTTGCATCGACCGCTCGGCCAGGAACGATGAATCAAACCGGGCCGGCGTTGTGTTTTGAGAATGCCAACATGCATAACCGTGACCGTCAGGGAATACCAACCGGTCAGTCAGAATGATTGACAGGCCCGTGAGCAGACATCGACATCTCCGCCGTATTGCTCTTCCATCAGGCAGGAGGCTGTCGATGGAGCAGCAGAACCTCTTGATAAGTTGCACAGGAAGCTTTGGGGAAGGCTCTCCTCTGTAACACGATGTTGAAATGTGTTGTGTTTGTCTGGATGTTTCTAGATGTCTGGGTTCACGTATGCGCCTTCAACTTTCTGTGTGTTTAGCACCGTGTCAGGAAAAAATAATCCTCTCGAGGGAAATTTGTGTTCACCTGATTTCGATACAATCATGGACTGAATGTCTCACGGTTCTGCAGGAGGGGAGAGGTGCTTTGTTTTTATTTTTTTAATCAGGCGCTGGAGGTGATTTACGTCGAGGCTCCGTTTGTCGCAGTGCAACCGCAACAAATTAAAAAAAACCTTCTCCAGCGCTCCGGGAGCTCGGCGCCTCCAGGAGAAACGACCCAACGCTCCTTCTCCTGCTGGGATCGGGCGCCTTTGCTCGTTCCACATCCGCCTCGACGTGATAACGCAGATTGATGGCCTCTCTCTTTTCTGGGAGCTCGAACGGATCGTTACGATGCACACAAGCATGCAACAGACCCTCAGTATGGACACTATTCGTCTCCACCCGGACAATAATGTGTGACCCTTTCCTCTATGGATTTCTATATTCAATAACACTCAGCGAGCAGTCCATATGAACATGTAATCCAAACACATGGGGGCACATTTGTATGTGCAGCACCGTCAAGTAGCTGTTGGAGGGGAAAACGTATATGCACAATGTATCGGGGCGATGCAATCTGTAGTTTCTATTTAGCGGGGGGGTATGTTCTGTAGTTTCTATTAGCGGGGGGATATGTTCTGTAGTTTCTATTAGCGGGGGTGGGGGTATGTTCTGTAGTTTCTATTAGCGGGGGGTATGTTCTGTAGTTTCTATTAGTGGGGGATATGTTCTGTAGTTTCTATTTGCGGGGGGATATGTTCTGTAGTTTCTATTAGCGGGGGGTATGTTCTGTAGTTTCTATTAGTGGGGGGGATATGTTCTGTAGTTTCTATTAGTGGGGGGGATATGTTCTGTAGTTTCTATTAGTGGGGGATATGTTCTGTAGTTTCTATTAGCGGGGGGATATGTTCTGTAGTTTCTATTAGCGGGGGGATATGTTCTGTAGTTTCTATTAGCGGGGGATATGTTCTGTAGTTTCTATTAGCGGGGGGATATGTTCTGTAGTTTCTATTAGTGGGGGATATGTTCTGTAGTTTCTATTAGCGGGGGGATATGTTCTGTAGTTTCTATTAGCGGGGGGTATGTTCTGTAGTTTCTATTAGTGGGGGGGATATGTTCTGTAGTTTCTATTAGTGGGGGATATGTTCTGTAGTTTCTATTAGTGGGGGATATGTTCTGTAGTTTCTATTAGCGGGGGGGTATGATCTGTAGTTTCTATTAGCGGGGGATATGTTCTGTAGTTTCTATTAGCGGGGGGTATGTTCTGTAGTTTCTATTAGCGGGGGGGATATGTTGTGTAGTTTCTATTAGCGGGGGGGGGTATGATCTGTAGTTTCTATTAGCGGGGGGATATGTTCTGTAGTTTCTATTAGCGGGGGGATATGTTCTGTAGTTTCTATTAGCGGGGGGGATATGATCTGTAGTTTCTATTAGCGGGGGGATATGATCTGTAGTTTCTATTAGCGGGGGGATATGATCTGTAGTTTCTATTAGCGGGGGGGATATGATCTGTAGTTTCTATTAGCGGGGGGATATGATCTGTAGTTTCTATTAGCGGGGGGGTATGTGCTGTAGTTTCTATTAGTGGGGGGATATGTTCTGTAGTTTCTATTCGCGGGGGGGGTATGTTCTGTAGTTTCTATTAGCGGGGGGATATGATCTGTAGTTTCTATTAGCGGGGGGATATGATCTGTAGTTTCTATTAGCGGGGGGGTATGTTCTGTAGTTTCTATTAGTGGGGGGGATATGTTCTGTAGTTTCTATTAGCGGGGGGATATGATCTGTAGTTTCTATTAGCAGGGGGATATGATCTGTAGTTTCTATTAGCGGGGGGGTATGTTCTGTAGTTTCTATTAGTGGGGGGATATGTTCTGTAGTTTCTATTAGTGGGGGGATATGTTCTGTAGTTTCTATTAGTGGGGGGATATGATCTGTAGTTTCTATTAGCGGGGGGATATGATCTGTAGTTTCTATTAGCGGGGGGGTATGTTCTGTAGTTTCTATTAGCGGGGGGATATGTTCTGTAGTTTCTATTCGCGGGGGGATATGATCTGTAGTTTCTATTAGCGGGGGGATATGATCTGTAGTTTCTATTAGCGGGGGGGTATGTTCTGTAGTTTCTATTAGCGGGGGGATATGTTCTGTAGTTTCTATTAGCGGGGGGGTATGTTCTGTAGTTTCTATTAGCGGGGGGATATGTTCTGTAGTTTCTATTCGCGGGGGGTATGTTCTGTAGTTTCTATTAGTGGGGGGATATGTTCTGTAGTTTCTATTAGTGGGGGGATATGTTCTGTAGTTTCTATTAGCGGGGGGTATGTTCTGTAGTTTCTATTAGCGGGGGGGATATGTTGTGTAGTTTCTATTAGCGGGGGGGGTATGATCTGTAGTTTCTATTTGCGGGGGGATATGCTCTGTAGTTTCTATTAGCGGGGGGGATATGTTCTGTAGTTTCCATCAGCGGGGGGGATATGATCTGTAGTTTCTATTAGCGGGGGGGATATGATCTGTAGTTTCTATTAGCGGGGGGGATATGTTCTGTAGTTTCTATTAGCGGGGGGATATGATCTGTAGTTTCTATTAGCGGGGGGGGTATGTTCTGTAGTTTCTATTAGCGGGGGGATATGATCTGTAGTTTCTATTAGCGGGGGGGATATGATCTGTAGTTTCTATTAGCGGGGGGGATATGTTCTGTAGTTTCTATTAGCGGGGGGATATGATCTGTAGTTTCTATTAGCGGGGGGGGTATGTTCTGTAGTTTCTATTAGCGGGGGGGATATGATCTGTAGTTTCTATTAGCGGGGGGATATGATCTGTAGTTTCTATTAGCGGGGGGGATGTTCTGTAATTTCTATTAGCGGGGGGGATATGATCTGTAGTTTCTATTAGCGGGGGGATATGATCTGTAGTTTCTATTAGCGGGGGATATGATCTGTAGTTTCTATTAGCGGGGGGATATGTTCTGTAATTTCTATTAGCGGGGGGGATATGATCTGTAGTTTCTATTAGCGGGGGGGATATGTTCTGCCTGCTGCTGGAAGGTAACCTTGAGCTGGCCTTGAAAACGCAGCTGCATGTGGGGTTCTCTACACACACACACACACACACACCTTCATCACATCGCAGGGTAAATTAAATCCGACTCGACCAGCTCATGAAATAAATTGATGTTGAAATCTGGCGATTTAGAGAAGGTCATTCTGCAGAATGATCTCAAGTAGAAGTCCTGCATGTCAGACGCTGTTGGTATTAAATAAAAGTCTTCATCCTGAACTGGCAGAATTTAAACCGGGACAGAGTACAGAGCACAGAGTGCCTTACAGAAGACTGAAGGTTTGTTCATTAAATGAAAGGTTAGCCTCCACGTAGACGGTCCGACCGAAGCAGGGCAGTGACAGGATGACTGACTGAAGCTCGTGTTACCTTGAGTGATATTTCGCTGCGGTGTAACATTTCCAGCGGTGGCGTTCATTAGCTGGATGAGTGTTGTGACTCAGTGTCGGCTGTCATCCGTGTTTACAGTCGCAGGCTTTGCCTCCGGCTTCCTACAACCAGACTGTAAGTTCCACCTGCAGGTCAGAGCGTAAATGGACAGAAGAGAGTCGCACGGGCAACGTTGAAGTGAACAAATAAGGGAAAACTTCCACAGAGAACTTGATTGTTATATTCTTTTTTTATTTAAAGGTGAGAAACATAGAACATCTCAAACACACAATAAAATCTTCATGTTTATATTTGATTAAAGGCGAGAGACACAACAAGCAACATTTCTTCATGCACTGGTCGGTTTTGACATTTTGGTCTATTTAGTTTCCACATCATGTCTTCTGTCAGACTCGTGGTAAGAAAACATCAAGAAATAGATATTTAGCTGTTTATTTTACGACGCGTCTTGTTTGTGTTTGTAGTACAATGATTGGCGAGCAAGAGTGACAGTTATTGAAAGTCACCTAGTATAATATATCATGTGAGTCCACTAGTGGGTCAAACAAACACAGGAGTGGTGCGTGTTGTAACAGTGTAAGACAAAGGATTGATATTGGTGTTTAGGATTACAATGAACTATCATTTTTATAAAAACAAGAGGCGGTGTGGTTGGGGCTTAAGGGCGGTTGTTGTTTTTTTACAGTAGTTCCGTTATTCTGTTCCATTGTTATGTTACATTGTTATGTTACATTGTTGCATTCATATCTTTCAACACAAACAAACCAGTTTTTTCAAACTTAACGAGTAGTTTTGTTGCTTAAACACAACCAATCCTAACCAAGTGTGTTAACGTTAACCACGTTGCATTGTGTCTTTCTGGGAGGAACATATTCAAGTCTGTGTCCCAGTGACGTTGAATAGGACACACGGCAAAACGCTTCAGGTAACACAACACATACTGTAAAACAACGTCATTCTGAACAATACACATCTCAATATGTTTATATCTTAATGATCTGGTTTCATTGAAACTCTCCAGCCATAATCAATGACCACAAATGATCTTTTCATCTGAAACGTGGCTCTTTCTTTTCTCGAATGTGGCCAAAAGTATTTAAGTAAAGTCAGCAGGCCGTAAAAAGACCAGAATGCAATGCAGCCCAAGACATGCAGCATGTTGAGTCACATGTGTGATAGTATGTAGCTGAATTCCTTGCTGCTATTTCTTGTGGTTACATGGAATTCTAGTGAAACGTACAAAATAATAAATGTTTGGTCAAACAAAACAATAACCCGTGTCTTCAGATAATACCTTTTAGAATGCGTCGAGCGTCACAGATCGAGGATAACAAGATGATAAAAGGAGTCTCGCTAATATTTCAAACCTCACTGATCCCCCAGAGGGAGAAACACGGCAGGAAATGAAAGTCGTGGGTCAGAGTTCAGAGGTCGGGTTGAGCTGCAGAGCCGGTGGAGCTGGCTGGGATTTATAGTGTTGCTCAAGGACTCTACAGAAAGGTGGAGAGCTCGGCACGCTCCCCTGCCAGCTGCCCCTCTCAGAAATCACCCGGTGTCGGTTAGCATACGCTCCTGGTTTGGCCAAATTAAAGCCACTGTGATATTTATGAACCAGCCCTCAGGCTGTTTCATTTGTTCTGCAGGTGCCCAGACCATATTTATCACCCACATCTCCCATCATAACAAATCATAACACACACACACACACACACACACACATACATATATATATATATATATATATATATATATATATATATATATATATTCATAAATTCTTTTTTTCTGAGATCAATCTCAAAAGTCCTCTAATGAAAAACCATCGACTGCTCCGGTGGAGTTTTCTACCATCTCTACAATGATTAACTTCTGGGCAGGTTCATTTCCAAAACTTGATGTATGATAATACATTATTGATTAGCAGAGAGAGACAGATTTGCACCATAAATAACAAGAGTATATTATCAATGCCCCCTCAGCGCTGTGACTCAGTTGGACAGAAGACGGATTCCTGGAAATGTTTGGCGCTACGTTACATTTCTGTAATTAAAGTGGAGTTGGACAGCAACAGAAGACAGATGTGTAAATACAGCTGTGTTGTTGCTTGGAAGCTCTGTTGAGAGAGAGAGAGAGAGAGACAGCGAGACAGACAGAGAGAGAGAGAGAGAGACAGCGAGACAGACAGAGAGAGAGAAGAGTTTTCAAGTTTTCCGATTTGAGTTTGTGTTTTTTAACAGACAACCGGCTTAATGATGTCGTTTGTTCAGTATCGCACATCATCCTGTCAGTTTTCATACAATCTAAATTCACAGTCTTCTCTTACTACTAACTAACAGCTGGGATAATATGCGAAATGTAACCAAACTGCTAAAACCCTGAGAGACGGTCAAAATAGCACTGCTCTCTTATAATCGTGGTGTGGTTAGTTTACGGCAGCCATCTTTGTTTATACCGTGACACTAGCCGGAGCTGTACGCTCTGTAGGTTTTCGTATTGTGTTTCCTGGCTTGGGTCGGGGTGGCAGAGAGGAGGGAACGGCTAATGTTTTCTGAGGAATCATCTGGGAGCGAGCTGCAGCCCTGTGGGACTGAAACTGTGCACATTTGGTATTTTAAAAATAGACTTCAAATTCCAATTCCAACTTGCCTTCAAAGCTTCATTTCAGAAGCTTTAATATCACATGAAACTAATGAAAGTTGGTGGACTCCAGAGTATCCAGAATGCCTCCCAGCTCCATGACTACATGCATCTTTAAAACAGCACATCCAACAAACAGACACAGGACTTTCACCCAGGAGACAGCTGTTCGTGTCTCCCGAGAAACCAGACATTTTATTTACGTTAACTTCCTAAAGTGTGTAACGTGATGATTTACTGAACAAATGTCTGCAATTTAAACACAACCAAGTAGTTTTGTTTCAACGTTAACCACGTTTAAACCCGCAAACGTGCGTCCGTATGTGAAGAGTTGGTAATGAGAGCGGCGTTTAATGACACAGATTTAAATGTGTGACATAAGAGATGTATTTATGCACCTTCCCCATCAGATCATGTTGGCTTTATTGTTTCTGTGTCTTGAGGAGCAATGTGTCAAAATCTTAAATTGTGTGCTCATGAGTTGTATATTCCTAATTGAATGTGTACTACCACACAGCCAGGTACTATTATACTATCAATGTACACAGCAGTGGAAGTAACAAGGGTCAATAGTGGCCTCGGAGGTTCACTTGTTGGTGCATTTCAATTCAGTTTCATTGTTGATTTTTATGATGAATCTAAGTGAAAAAGGGCACCAATCAATTTTGCACTCTGATTCTTGTGATATTTCCCCAGTGCATTATGGGTAAGAAGGCAGATTTTAGGCATGTTGGAACCAGGCGGCAACCTCTGGTTCTGCAGAATGCTTCATGTGTTAAAGCTGCATTGTCTCTAGTGTCCACCAGGGGGCGACTCCTCTGGTTGCATAGAAGTCTGTGAGAAAATGACTCTACTTCTCTCTTGATTTATTACCTCAGTAAACATTGTAAACATGAGTTTATGTCTCAATCTCTAGTTTCAAGTCTTCTTCAATACAGCATGATGTTCATTTAGTACATTATGGTCCATTTAGAGTCACACAGACCATAAAGCAGGGGATGCTTTAGGGCGGGGCTACACAGTGATTGACAGGTTTCTACCAGAGACGTATACGTCCGCCACTCTGCATTTTAAATATGGTCACTTTCGTTCATCGGTTGCAAAAAAAGCCAAGATTGCAACGGTGAAATTGCTGAACTCGAGGATCCGTAACGGCAGTCCCCAAACCAATGGGTGACGTCATCATGACTACGTCCACTTCTTACACACGGCCTATGATTGGAACTGTTAGCACAACAGAGCCAGTAGGAGCAGAAAGCACAGGCCGACACGAACATGAGGCCCAAGTGAGTGTTTACCGGATGATCTGCTCCACAAATATTCAGCAAAATCACTCCTGAATGGACCAAAACTCCTATATCGAAGTCAGAGCGAGGGAGCTTGACTTTTGGCTCTGTGAATGTGAAAGTGTGACCTTTTTCCGCTGTGGTTTCTGGTGATGTTGGAGCAGTGGAGTGTGTGACGCAGCTCAGCCATCCGAGGATCAGGCCTTCATTTGTAGTGATGAGCGAGTGTTTGCCGGGCGAGCCAGGCGGCCTATCTGTTAGTGCCAGGGAAGCGAGCAGCCCTTTGCTTTCCTGAGTGTTGCTAAATGCCAGGATGAGATCAATTAAGGATCCAGGTCTTCAGAGGCTTTAGGAACATAATGGGGAACACTTAGGGCTAATGATTGGAGCCTTGCATTAGCCCACACCCTGCTCTCGCTTTCCCCCCTCTCCTGGATGTGTGCATATTAGACCCTGGCACAGGACGACTCAGCTGTTTTTTCTTCTTCGCTTCCTCAGCATTGGCCACGGGTCTCCGAAGTAGCCGCAGCCAGCATTGATCTAAAATAATTAAAGCAAATCTGAACTTTGATCACAGAAAGCGGGAGAACAAGTCGCTCAGGGGGAAGATTATCAACGAAAGCAGATGGAAAGGCCTCGGACGGCTTTTGATTGTGGCGGCGGTTGTGTGCATCCACAGTGGCCCCATTCCAGTCTACTAAAGGGGGTGTGTGTGTGTGTGTGTGTGTGTGTGTGTGTGTGTGTGTGTGTGTGTGCTTACATATCATTGAATGGCAATGAAAGCACTGTGAATAACCAACCAATTGAAAAGCATGTTTGAGACCCTAACAACACAAGTACAAAAATAAAAACTGCTTATGTTGCAGTCCACAAACCAATGGGTGACGTCACGATGACTACGTCACGATGACTACGTCCACTTCTTACATACAGTCTGTGGTTCAAACGCAACCCCGGAGTCTTCAAACTGAAACAGTGTCCGCTATAGCGGTTAAAAAATGCAAAACAATAGTGTGGACTCTCGCTGTAAACGTAGCAACAGTTTTAAAACCATTCCGTATTAATGTGGATGTAAGCTAAAGGTTTGGATATCTTCACTACTCTGATGTTAACCCCCCCCAGCTGAGGTGAAGTGCTATTCTAAATGACTGGCATACCCCTTTAAGATGTCTGGATCTCTCCCAAGTTAAATAGCTCCCTAAGAAACATCTCTTTGCTCTTACTTTCTGTTCTGAATCATCTCTTACAAATTAAAGGCGTATTTTGCCTCGTGCGATTTCCAGGTGTTGACAACAGCATCTATTCCAAAAGCATATTTTTTTGTAAATATATGGGTCTTCAGTCGACCTGTGAGCTCAGGCCAGAGATTTAATTATGCCGCACAACAACAACGCTAGCAAGCAACAAATAGCAGGGAAGGTGTCTCCATTGTGCTGTTACAGGACCAGAACTCTGCTGCTGAGCATGCTGCTGCAGCACCGTCGGGGCTTACTGATCGTTAATGTCATTTGCCACACCTGTGCTTATTCCTGCTAGAACAAGTCCAAGTGACTGCCATTAAATACGGTCTATTGGCTGATTCCAGCTTCTGTACCTTCGCTGGTGGAAGCTGCTGGGGAGTCGAAGCTGTCTCTTTGTATCTGGACCTCTCGGAGCCACAGACTCAGATAATGTTGGGAAAGACGTTTCCTGGAGAGATTGTCTCTGTGAGTGAGAATAATCAAATGAAGCGACACAGACGACGGTGCAGGACTTGCTGTTTCACTGTGTGTGCTTTCCTACTCTTCATGCTAAAGGTTTTTTCTTTAAACAGCTATTAGTACTAGTCTGTCTGTCAGAGTGGGAGGTGGATTGTTCTGTTCACTGGTTTATTCATGGGAACGAAGCCAGCAACATTTACAGCGTGAACTGTTGGCGATCATATTAAACCAGGTGGGCTTTTGAAAGCATCAATCTGATCTATAAACCAACCATTTATGCAAATGGCGCAGGTATCTGGCTGACGTTTGGCTCTGTGACCTAATGGATATGTATTTTGTGGAGTAACAGAGAAGACGTAGGTGGAAATTATTGTATGTGTTTTAGATTCAAACTGAGGGATTGCAACCTTAGCACAATGTGTATAACCTAAATGTTTGTTAGCCTGCTAGATCGAGTCTGGATGCTGCAACGGAGGGTTTCAGCTGTACGATGTCCAGATGTAACGTGGTTATGTTTAGCATTCTGTCAAAGCAAAGAGTACAAAGAGCGACTCGCAGAGCAGCTGACCGTTACCGTGGTGTGATACCGAGTATAACATGAAAGAAAGTCATGTTAGGGCAGCTGGGGGATGTGGTGGACGGGGCCTACAAACACAGGACTTTCACCCAGGAGACCGCAGTTCGGGTCCTGTGAGAGAACCAGAAGTAAACGTTGTCTTTGTTTAAGTAACATTGTTACGCACGTTACGAAACTTTACGTTATTGATCGTCTCTAAACTGTGTTTTTGTTGCCTAAATCTAACCAGTAGTTTCATGACGTTAACCACGTGTCATTTTGCATTTATGGGTTTCTGCAAGCGTGAAACAAACGCAGGACTTTCACACAGGAGACAGCCGTTCGTGTCCCGCATGGAACCAAAAGTAAATGTTGAATTCATACTTGCATATATTGTTGTTTCACAATGTTACGTAAGACACCCTGCTAAAGGTGTTTATTTATTTAAGGTAGGTCCATAGTTTTTACGTTGATCTTTTTTTCTAACATAACCAAGTAGTATTGTTAACCTAACCAATTGTTTCAACGTTAACCACCTGGCATTGTGCGTTCCTTCAAAGGTGATATGAGGCTGGTAGGAAACATACTTTTGGCTCAGAAACGTTGACATTCAACATATCCCATAGTTTGCAGAAACGTACAATGCAAACATCTTTTTTGTCGACTGGGTTCACTATCTGTGGATCATCCACTGATGTAACGTTGTGTCTCTTTATTCAAGGATTGTAGAAGGGGTTGTTGAGAGTTTTAACTGCCCATTGATATTCATTTCGACGCGTGGGAGCTGTTCAATGTGACCGAAGTCATCAAGTTGGTTGTTAAAGTGCTTTTCAACAGCCGCTTCTAAACACAGATCTTTCTCTGCATTCATGGATTCAAACTACCAACCTCCCGTTTGGTTCTTCTTGTCATAATTGTTTGTTCAGTTTGCTGAGTTGTCTTGGAGACGGCGCTGTTGTCGTCTTGTGACTTGGGTTGTTTGTTTGTGTTTTTTCCTTAAAAGAAAAAGTTTAAATTCCAATTTTTTTATTACCACAAACAAATAGACAGACAATCTAAGGCTGGGTAGTTAAAATTAGTTAATTAGTTAGTTAGAAACTTTATTGTTGACCTAAACCTAAAACAAAATCAATCATAGAATTAGTTCCTGCGTCTGTGGGTAAATAGGGTTTGCTGAGTGCTGCTGTCCTGGATGGCAAGAGGGTGCATGCAGAGAGGGGCAGGGGGTCAACAAGGGGGTCAACAGCGAGCCTCTGGTCCTCTAACACTCAGAGGTTGAGGGGCTACGAGTCCAAGCCCCCCTTTTCACGGCGTCAGTGTTGTCCCATGCTACGCGTCTGGGGGAAATTATCTTTGTTTAATCCCAGTCTGTGACTAATCCGATTGCGCCGTCATCGGCCCAGCAGAGTGTTTGTTCAACGCTGATTTCACATGGGTCTTATGCTCCATTGTGTCATCTCGGCGGCGAGCTCTGTAACAACAACAGAAATTGCGTTTTTGATCCCCTTCACTTGCCGTCATCATAAAGCGGATTAAGCTCAGATTTGTGACGTCGTGGCAGGAGTTATTGGTGCCGAGATGATCTCTGATCCACCTAATTTGCTGTCACAGAGAAAAATAATTGGATGAAGCGCCGATTGGCCTGAAACTCCGGATGTCTCCTCATTGACCGGCGTCCACCGCGAGCGCGCGAGCTCTGCAGATTTACGGGAGAGGGCCGCTATCTGATCGCTGATGGTGCAGAGATGGTGCGCTCCTCCAGGTTGTCCTCGCCGATTCTGAGGTTTGTTCGGCTCTGATAACCTACTGACAGCTGCCGTTAACTTCACTTCACTCGCTCATCAGTCACCTCTGGGACACGACAAACGTTTACACACACAATCGGTCACCTAAGGAACTGTTCAGTGGTCTCAGTAATCTCAGATCATTTTCACAGTTGACACCATCATGCTCTAAATGATTTTAATAAAGAGGCGTTGTGTCTCACACAAGGACAGGTAAGAGTACGAGAGCAGCAGGTGTGCTGTGTGTGTTCACAAACATGCCAACGGATTCGCTTCAGAGGCTCCTAGTGTTGAAGTCTCCCTCCTCTCTTTGGATGCAAATTAAATATGATTATGAAATGAAAGTAATGTTAATTTTTCAAAGTGAGAGGCTGATAATTCTTAATGAACTGAATGACTGAGAAATATATTTTAAGTGTTTGATTAAGTGTCTAACCTGATGACATGCAGGAGTCTCCAAAAAGGGAACTGATGTATTTTCTTTTATTATTTTGGCGTCACATTTAAAGAAATATCCCATTCTGATATCAAAGCACATACTTGAGGTCGAGGAGGACGCGAGTGTGATTGAGTGGAGTTGTGCTGCTCAGTAGCTCAGCTTGTCACGATGATGTCCGAGAGAGAGAGACGGAGGCGGTGACGAGCAGAGACTCGCCCCTCGGCTCACTGTAACTGCCCTTAAAAACACGTCACATCTTTTGTTCCTCACTGTTTTTAGTTTTCTTCTCCTGAACTTCTGTCCCACATGATTCTTCTGCAGCATCACTGACACGTCAGACCTCTAACCTTTGCTGTTTGACAATAGATTGGCCTGATTTCTCTCCTGGAAGGATTGTGAGAGTGTTTCTGCCACTAAGACAGAAATCTGTTTCAATTCTAAAACTTTAAAATGTCCTAAATGCTTATTTGGACCTCAGTGTGCTGCTGTCTCAGGGTTTTTCCTGAAATGTGACATCCCAGACACCTCTGACTTGACTTTGATGAAACGTTGGAGTGTGACAAATGTTGGCTCCGTGTGCTGGCATTTGAAAATGCCCTTCCCAAATGAGAGTTCAACAACTAAAGGTCAAAATTTCAGACTTTGAAAGGCCGCGTATGCTAGAAAACCTTGATGTGTGTTGGTCCTGAGTGGCCTAAAGCGTGCCTCTATCAACGTGTTGATGTGTTCCGGATTCATCCGTTTTCATCCGTTTTCCGGTGGACTCGGACTGAATCACGAGTCAACAGACTGAGTCAGGAACCCCTCGTACACTACAGCCATGTTTGTCCCCTCCGCGAGCTACCGTGTGCTCGGCCTGCATTCATTCACTAAAACAGTAAACGGATGCTGAACCAATAAGAAAGCTAAGCTGCAGCTTAAATATGTTAAAATATCTTTCACAAAAATAATGAATGTTGCAAAGACACAACACGATGGATGCAACTCTGTCCGTCCAAAAGGTTTCAGTGTTTAATAAAACAAAGAATAAACAAATGTTTTCCTCTAAATACAGCAGATTTTTGCCGATCCATAGATTCGCACTGTTGGTATCTTACTCAATATATCCTCAAACAAATCTTTGATATCTTACAAAAAAGTCACCCCTCACTTTCCTTCGGAAGGTCCAGCAGAATGTGTCGATTTTCACTCGTTACAGTCTTTTCAACGTATACACAGGAAACAACTCGGTTAGGTTGAGGCAACAAAACTAGCTTGAGGAAAATATCGTGGTTTGGGTTAAAATAACTACAAAAGTGGCGTTACTGAAGCACGGAAGTTACGTTAGAAATAAATCTACGTTAAGCTGAATGAACAACGGTCGAACGAGCAAAGAACGCTGGATGAGAAGCGGTTGCTTTACTGAAGAGAGACCACAAACAAATCAAAAATACTTGAGATCTCTTCATGTGTTTTAAGACTCAACAAAGAAAGTCCACTGCAACTTCAAAACAATAAGAGCCGCAAACCAGAGCAACACATACACATATATATATATATATATATATATATATATATATATATATATATATATATATATATAAAAGAAGAAAAAGTGGTTTAGCATGCTACAAGCTAACAAAGGTTACATGGTTAACAAATCCACAACAACCAGCACTGAGACTTTCATCAAAACCACGATCTGATTTATGCTCTTACGATCATCAACATCATCAGTCACGACGGTAATAATTTAATGACGTGTGTTGTGATTTATAATCACAACAACATCATCTGCATCAGCGTCATCGCTTTACTGCAGAGAGCAAGAGCGAAGGCCTCAGCTGTCAACACAGTCGGACACCAGTTATTCACTTACAGCAAAAACACGTATGAATATTGTTATTTGATGGTTTTTCTGAGGAAGAAATTGTAATTGCATGTTCAAAATGTTTGTTTTTCTTTTTTTCTTTTCTTAAAGAACCTGCAAGGAAACAATGTATTTAAAGACTAATTCATAATAAAACAAGTAGTTTAAGCAGAACCTGTTTAAACAACAAAGCGCATTGGTTGGGTTTAGGAAACGATTGGTCTTTGGGTAAAAATAACTACATTGGGTACGGCAGACACAACAAGTAAGTCAACGTTGACGATGCCATTGTTCTGAAGGCCCATTGCAACCAACCCAACCAACGGAGGCAACGAGTGCTCAGAGGCAGAGCGGTGGGTCAGAGTCGACGTTAATTATTTTTCCCATTACACATGTAAACGCACCATTTGATTCACCTTTAACATACTGTAACACTTTGATTAGTGCAGCTTTAACTAATATGTTTTAATGTGTTGCATCAGGATTAGAAGACGATTTCATGTTTCATCGAGGTTCTCACAGCTCGTTAGCTTTCCTCAACATCGTCATTATCATTGACAAAGTGTTATTTATGTTATTTATATCATGTCATCTTGCTTTCAGCGCCGTCATCAATATCCTCAGTTGTGATCATTATAATATCGTTATCAGCGTCATGATTAATGGACGTTTACAACCTCATCAGCGCCGCCGTCGCTGTGCAACGCTGCAGACAGACGGAGACCGCATGGCTGCGTCCGTCATTGGTAGCCACCTCCGGTCTGTGTGTGTGTGTGTGTGTGTGGAGGAGGTCATGTGACTCTGCAGGCAGCTTAGCCAGTGACCTGACAGGCAGGGTGACCCGAGCGGCTGGTAACAGCGTGCACGGAGACAGCAGGCCAAAATTCATTTATTGCTCTCCTTCTTCCTCTCCTCCTCCTCCTCCTCCTCTGCTTCACCCTCACACACACACACACACACACACACACCATCCTCTGTTACCCGCGGCCTCCTCGGTGCCCTGCATGATTTGTTTTCCGATGTTTCTCACTGATGAGGGCGAGCTCTTGGAAGGTCGGTGTGTGTGTGTGTGTATTTATACAACTGTTCGTGTGTGTGTGTATGTGGAAGGCTTTGCAGCAGAAGGAGAAGAGTGCGATATAGTTTGTGTGTAGCTGATTAATGTGTGTGTGTGTGTGTGCTTTTTAATTTGGCGTCTTGTGTCCATGAATACATCATGAGACGAGAACTAACAAGGGACTCGTCCTCGCTTCGCTCTGTTCCCCGATCACGGCCGCTCCATAATTCGTGTCTTCACCCGGCGGACCGTGATTCCGATCAGCACTTTCCCGATAAAGCGACAGCGCCGACTGCATTACGTGTTTATGAATTGCTAATGGCGCCATTTATCATGCCGCGCGTCACAACTTAGCATATTGAAAGTCACGGTTGGCGGTTTTACATTTAGGTTGAGAATTTAAGCGTGTTCGACTGTATCATCGGTCATTTTAATTTATGAGAGATTAATGCGGCGATGCTCCCCTCCCCCGCACTCGACTAATGCCGTAACAATTGTCACTTTTGCCACTTCAAACTGTCTGTGTTGCTCTTACAGCATTACACTATGAGACATGTTTCTAACTGGAGGGTCAATAAAGGCCAGATGTTTCCGTCACTCAATGGACTTCCTCAACTTCAAAAATTCTAAAAACTTCCGCTAAAAGAAAAGTGACATGCGGCTTGCCATTGTTCCACTCTGCAGCCTGATTTGAACTTTGTCAGGAAAATCATTTTGTCAGTTTTCAATCATTGATACGTGGAGCTGAAGGAGGAAGAGACTCGCCTGCTGCTTCGCTGGACGTCTGAGTGCTGCAAAGTGAAAATGTTCCAGCACCGAGATGAATTATTGCTCATAAACACAGGCCCGTAACTTCCTCTTCACTCCGGGGAAGTTTGCTTCAGGCGGAACCGAAGTAAAAGATTTATGTCAGAAGAAAAATCCTATTAGGCTTCAAATCCATTTTTCATACGTATTGATACATTTTTACGAGTCGTGTTTTGGTTCAAATGTTCAAAGAGGATTTTGATCAGCTAAGTGAACGACGAGCTCATTTAAATAAGTGACACGTTGTTTTTGTCTCATAGAGAAATGATTCGATTTATTGATTCTCCATTTCTCCTCAGGTTTCTTCAACTGTGCACAGATCTTTTATTTTTTTCAAACTGAGTGCTTGGTATTAAATCCCCCGGCTGCTCGCTCCAATGCTAAAGCTAAGATATTTAAATTTAGTGAAATATTCATAGTGAAGATTTTTTGGGCTCCACCATCGCATAGAACTGTATAAATGATGCACAAGACATCCAGAATATTTCATATTTCACAAAATCCAGCCTGACATATATTGATATAGTTGGAAATTAGACATCAACTCGTGGGTTGAGCCGAGTTTATAGAAGTCAACGAAAGTGGAACAAAGTGAAATCCTGCAGCAGCTGACACGGATAACATGTTTAATCTCATAAAATCCTTTTTTTTCTTTTTAAAATGAGTCGCTGCATCAGGTTTCTGACGTGGATCATGAAAGGAATTTAACAAACCAAACGTTACTTTGTTTTTAATGTTGATAATAATAATAATAGGAAGCAACTAGTTGAAAAGTCGTCAGAATTGGTTAAATTCCGGCAACAAACTACTCGGTTAAGGTTAGAAAAAACATCATGGTGTAAGGCAGTGGTTCCCAAACTTTTTCTGTCAAGACCCCCTTTGATGATATAGGAACATTGGACGACCCCCCCCCCCCCCCCCCCCCCCCCCGCAACCCGACCCCAAATTTTTCTTGGTTTTTAATGAATTGCATTATAATGCATGAACTGTATAAAATATTTTTATTTCTTTCTAAAATAAGTACATATCACTTCACAGTTTATTCTTCAGTTTGTTTAACTGGGAAAAAAAATCGCAATAATAAAATATATATAAAATAAAAAATATATAAAATAATTTGTAAATACAATTAACTTAATTTCAAACAAAGTGCGAACAACATATACTGTATTTCCTCACATTGAACAGCAGGTTTTCTCAAACAATAAAATAACACAATTATGAACAAGGTGTGCAGGTCTACATGGACCATATTATTTTGTGATCATATTCCTATGTATATTCCTATTCATATATATCAATCAGTGACTGGTGTGGGCTTGCTTTGCTTTACAGATTTTGTCAAAGCGGGGTTGCTGGTTGGAGATAGCTACTCTCAGTTCATTCTCAATGTTCAACTTTGATCTGTATTTGGTCTTCATTGCAGCAACTGCAGAAAACCCTGTTTCACATAAATAGGATGTGGCAAAAGGCAACAGTATGCCCATAGCTCCTTCTCTTATCTTTATCTTTCTCTGTCGCTCCGTATCTTTCTCGCTCTGTGTCGCTGTGTGTCTCTCTCTCGTTCGCGCTCCCTCACTCTCTCTCTCCCTCGCTCGTTCGCGCTCTCTCGCTCGGGCGCGCGCTCGCTCTCTCGCTCGCGCGCGCTCGCTCTCGCTCTCGCTGGTTTTGCCACAGTCGGTCTGTGACATGAGCCGCTCTGGTGGCGTGGTTGGAACACAGTGCATGTCACGTCGGTTATTTTATATTGTTTTACCGGTGTGTGTGTGGGTTGGTGATGAAGCCGCGACCCCCCTGTAGTACCACCGCGCCCCCCCTAGGGGTCGCGACCCCCACTTTGGGAACCAATGGTGTAAGGTAACGTAAGGTAACAAATGCAACAACATAACGAGCCTTTCTAATTTACACCCCTACTTAAAGACCTCTGGGACGTAAAGTCAATGTTTACATGAACAGCGGTGTCCTGGGTGAAAGTCCTGTTTGTTTGACGCGTCCACCGATCCGACCCGCCCTTACAGGACTCTAGCTCCTTATTCTCATTATTATATCCACGCAACTTTCAATAAGGGCAGCTCGGTACGCTACGTCACTTTCTCGTTGTGCTACGTCAGCTGCTCTGACTGAAAGAGGAAAACGTTTCCCATTCAACGTATCCCGTGTTTTGCAGAAACCTACAATGCCGAAAAAATGTCCTGGTGACTGGGCCGAGTAATTCCACTATAACGAATTCTAAAAGACTAAAAAGAGACTAAAACTGAAGCTGTGAAAAGACTAGAACGTTCTTGCTGCGTCTTGCTGGTGAAAGTGCTCATTGTGAGGCTGAAGTCAAATGAAATGGGTCAGCACGGCAGCTTATTTATAGCCCGGATCACACTGCGGTCCGTGCTCTTTCTCCAGGCGCAGTGAGAAAGCATGCAATCAAATGCAGAACGCACTACAAGTGGCTGCTAATGCAGTTCCCCTGTCAGGCCACGGGTCAGCTCGGTCCTCGCTCAGAAAGGAGTCACTGTCAGGTCACTTTCCATCCAACTCCAGCAGCAAAATATTTCATCTCAAATCCCAGGACTCGCCTCTTTATCGTGTCCTTACAGCCTGTGATGCAGGAAGTGAAAGCAACGTAAATAAGTGAGTCACTCTGTTTCACCTGAATGAGTGAATGAGTTCGTGAATCAACGTGAGTCAGAAGAACAGAACAAAAACAAACGTAAAACATTGAGCTTTGTGCTAAAATCAACAGCAGAAATCAACTGAATATTAGCGATGCAGCAGGATCACATAATAAGTGTTTATATGATGCGTGGAAGTGAGATTGTGAGAGTGTGTCGTACCTTTATTTAAGTGTAACAACTTCAGTTTTAGCACATTTTTTTAAAACTGAGGCCCCATTTTGTAAAGTCGGGGCGATTATAGAGACTCGGGACATTTTGGGAAAGTGAGAATGTGTTTTGAAATTCAAGACGATTTCTGTAAGTCAGGACATATTTCGAAAGACATTTTAGTAAATATGGAGTCGGAAAGGGAAAACTTTCACTTTTGGAAAGTCAAATTATTTCTAGAAGGTCAGAACAATTCTTTGGAACGTTTAGAACAAACGTTTTTTGGGGGGAATTTGTTGCTGCTCCTCACTTCTGAATCAGGAATAAGACTTTGGGATTTTGGGTTTTGGTTCAAGTTTGAGGATCAGTTTGTCAATGAAGATCCTCACAAATAAAGCATAAATATGGATTATTGTAACCAGGGAGCTAATTATTGAGCTTTCTTCTATTCATTCTTAAGTGGTCTATTCTTTGGGAATAATTAAGGAAACAGGCTGTTTGGATTCTTTTTCGCTCGATCCATCATCTGTGTGTGTGTGTGTGTGTGTGTGTGTGTGTGTGTGTGTGTTATTGACTGTTCAAGCTGGAGTCATTGTATGTCCGTGGGCTAAAGGCCGTACTGGGGATGTGTCGCCATGCAGAGAGCATGAGCTTCATGAGGTAGAGGAGGTAAAGAGGTGAACTGTGCAGATACCTCGGCCTGATTGTAAAATCAATGTGGCTCTCAGCGCAGACAGAGCGGGTTAAATGGATTAGAGCATTAGTTGAAATAGGTACTTCAAGAAAGGACGCGAGTGTAATAACCACTAATGCATTACACTCCTGTCAGCACAGGACTGTAAAAGTTCACTTTAATGATTCACTTTTTAATTAAATGAAATAAAACTAACTGACGATGCTGTTTGTGACGTCACAAAAGACACAGAAAGTACTGGTCTAGAAACAGAGGAGTCGATCTCCTACTGTATATGACCAGGTTTTACTGTGATAAAACCTGCATAAACATGCTAACTACAGTAGAAAAGTGGTATTAGTTTCTCTCATATGTAGTGTTTGGTTTGCCTGAATGCTTGTGCCATCTACAGTGGTACTGTAGATGTATGTACTGTGGTACAGTGGTACTGTAGATGTAGGTACTGTGGTACAGTGGTACTGTAGATGTATGTACTGTGGTACAGTGGTACTGTAGATGTAGGTACTGTGGTACAGTGGTACTGTAGATGTAGGTACTGTGGTACAGTGGTACTGTAGATGTATGTACTGTGGTACAGTGGTACTGTAGATGTAGGTACTGTGGTACAGTGGTACTGTAGATGTAGGTACTGTGGTACAGTGGTACTGTAGATGTATGTACTGTGGTACTGTGGTACTGTAGATGTATGTACTGTGGTACAGTGGTACTGTAGATGTAGATACTGTGGTACTGTGGTACTGTAGATGTATGTACTGTGGTACAGTGGTACTGTAGATGTAGGTACTGTGGTACAGTGGTACTGTAGATGTAGGTACTGTGGTACTGTGGTACTGTAGATGTAGGTACTGTGGTACAGTGGTACTGTAGATGTAGGTACTGTGGTACAGTGGTACTGTAGATGTAGGTACTGTGGTACTGTGGTACTGTAGATGTAGGTACTGTGGTACAGTGGTACTGTAGATGTATGTACTGTGGTACTGTGGTACTGTAGATGTAGGTACTGTGGTACAGTGGTACTGTAGATGTATGTACTGTGGTACTGTGGTACTGTAGATGTAGGTACTGTGGTACAGTGGTACTGTAGATGTAGGTACTGTGGTACAGTGGTACTGTAGATGTATGTACTGTGGTACTGTGGTACTGTAGATGTAGGTACTGTGGTACAGTGGTACTGTAGATGTAGGTACTGTGGTACAGTGGTACTGTAGATGTAGGTACTGTGGTACAGTGGTACTGTAGATGTATGTACTGTGGTACAGTGGTACTGTAGATGTAGGTACTGTGGTACAGTGGTACTGTAGATGTAGATACTGTGGTACAGTGGTACTGTAGATGTAGGTACTGTGGTACAGTGGTACTCTAGATGTATGTACTGTGGTACAGTGGTACTGTAGATGTAGGTACTGTGGTACTGTAGATGTAGGTACTGTGGTACAGTGGTACTGTAGATGTAGGTACTGTGGTACAGTGGTACTGTAGATGTAGGTACTGTGGTACAGTGGTACTGTAGATGTAGGTACTGTGGTACAGTGGTACTGTAGATGTAGGTACTGTGGTACAGTGGTACTGTAGATGTAGGTACTGTGGTACAGTGGTACTGTAGATGTAGGTACTGTGGTACAGTGGTACTGTAGATGTAGGTACTGTGGTACAGTGGTACTTTTTTCAGGTTTGATCACTGAAACATGTTTGGTTCCAGTTCATGTTTCCTTCATCGGGTGTATTTCCGTGTGATGGTGGGATGGGACATTCATCAGTAAGGGACCAGTGTTAAAGGCCTTTACATATGGGGGCCTGACGAATAACTCTTCTCTTCCATTCATACCAGCAGCGATGTGATTTGGCGATAGTTGCAACACTGTTCAATCACATGTTTTAATAGATTTGTGCAGGTAGAAGACCAACTAGGATCCTATTGACCCAGAGCAACATCTGTCAGTCTGAGGTAAACTGTTGTTTAGCCTCAAGCTACCGTAAGATATTTGATTTAGTTTCCTTTGAGTGAAGTGCTCTGAGTGGTTTTGAGTTCCCTCTGGTAAACAGTTGCGTCGTCTTTATGTCTGCAGGGCTTTTATTGTGAAAGGTAAGAACAGAAAGAGTGGATCTGGTTCTGGAACTGCCTTTTGTCAAGGTTGAAAGGAGAAATACAGTTTGAGGTCTTCAGACGACGGAGGCTTGGTGTTGTTGAGCACTGAGGCGTACGTGAATATGTCCGTATCCCACACCGTGATCGGGCAAAAAATATATTGAAATGGGAATTAAGGGAATTATAGAAACGAGTGTAAAGGAATGGAACACGGTAGTTTTATCAAATGAGTACTGTTGAAAGAGACGGGATTGTTGAAAGAGACGGGATTGGTTGGACTGTAGTTTACAGTAGTAAACCAGTAGTTTAGCATCAGGCCACCAGTTTTGTGCCGGTTTCCTGGAGTTCAGCTGCAGCTCTCGTGGTATATTTAATGTGAATCAGAGTTGTGTTAAAGCCAGACCAACGCCGTGGTTGTGTCCAGAGAGGACCCTTCATTTGATCAGTCTATTGTAAGGCTACTGTGACCTTTAGCCTTTTGTCTCTCTCGGGCGCGTGTATCACTGCCAAGCTAGCGTTGTAGACGATAAACTGCTTTTATCAACTCATACGAAGAATGTTGACGTGTTATGACTACAATCCATTCTCACGTTCATCTTCGTGGCCCTTTTCTCATCACAATCCGATCAAAGCGGAACACCTCCCCTCTAACGCAATTCCACCCTTCTGTCTTCCAGCCTGGCAGCATCGAAAGAAGCTGCGGCGAGGAAAGCCGCCACCCCGATGCCGCCCTCCGAGTTCCTGGACAAACTCATGGGCAAAGTCTCGGGTTACGACGCCAGAATTCGACCGAATTTCAAAGGTAGGAATTTCCACCAGGACTCGGTCGGACAAAGACAGGAATGTAGCCAAACAATATCAAAAGCTCTGGTAAAGTGTTGTTTCTGCATTTCACTACCTTCTCTAAACGCCTCTCTTAAGGGTTTAGTCAAGGTTGTCGCCGAGACAGGTTTGTATTCACTTGTTTTATTATAAAAAGAAGAAAAGTTAATGTGTATATATACATAGAGACATTATTAAAATGCTGTTGCTTTGTGTTTAATCATTTTGGTTGTTCTCAATCTGTCGATCTCTTTCATTTGCCCTTTGCAGTGTTCAACAAAGGTAATTCTACGCATTGCTCCACTTGTTAAATATAGATTCAGGCTCTTCAGGTGTTGGACCCCCAATCCCCATTTTCTCTCTTTTTAATTTCTCTTACGAAACCCTCTCCCTGCACTGTGAGCCCCAGTCACGCTATATAAACACATTCTCATTGAGATACATGCGGATCTCTCGCGGTGCTAGTCGGCTACATTCCTTGGTACCCACACAGTATCCCCAGTGCTTGTATTGGTGGTCAAGGTAATGTGCTTCGCTCCCACAAGTCTGCTGCTAGATATGATTTCATATGATGATGATGATGATGATGATGATGATGACGCTGGTGATGATGCTAATATATAATATTTAGTGACCTCTCCCTGAATGGAAGCCCCCATAAAGACACATGTCAGAGGTTTCTATATTAAAACGTGCTCTCAGTCTGGACATTAATATGTTTGTATGACATTAGACAACTGGGGCAACCCTCCATATTCATTCAAGCTTATGAATAATACAAGTACAAAAAAAAATCTTTCCTAAAATGATTTTGAAGTGATTCGCAGGGACACTAATTTATGTGAACACAACTGGAATTACCGAGTTTCACTTTGTGTTTTTCAACATGAACTGATTTATGGCAATAAGATGTGACACTTGAGCCTTGTTGCATGTTAATACTGACATATCTTAGTGCTGCAGAATGGATGTGAGTAATTTCTGCATATTTAGTTCGGCAGGTCATTTGTGTGTTCTGAGTGTACAAAGTATGAGCACCCTTGTGATGTTCCACCGTCCTGTGTGTAGATCCCTGGCTCTGTCCGCCAAGTATGAGAATCCCTTATTACCTGTTACATTATGAATCATATCATATACTTGCATTTATCTTTTATACGTAGCGTACAGGTGTCGATCTGGAGAGTGAAGCCTATGTATTCTATGTCAGTAGGAAGAGGAACACTTTCCCTCCAGGTCTTATTAAAAACGTTTCAGTACAACTTTTGATCTTCTGTTCCACCGAAAAATCGTGGCAATTACAGAGTTTCACATTTAAGAATCGTGACCTTTGGTTTGGCTAGTTTGATTTAGCGTGGATGCTGTTTTTTTTTTGTCTTTCTGACTCATTTAGATGTAATTCCCAAACAACAGAGGGTCAGAGGTCACACATCATCCACTATAGGAAACAATAAAACCCGGAGGCACGGTGCATCGATGTGCGTCTCCTCTTCGTCCTTACAGCAGATTTAAGGTGGAATTAAAAGGCGTCCTCATGTTTTGTACACTGAAAACACCGAGAACCAGACTGCTGGAATGTGCAGCAGTGAACCACAGCTTATGTTTATGAATGCTGCCATGGAGCTTTTTCTTCTTCTTTTTTCTTTTTTTTTTTGCTGAGCCCATAATGGCATAACCCATTCTGTGGTGATCTCTGTGAGTGGGATATCGCAGCTCATGCAAGATAGAATTTGGAGTGTGGGGGGGGGGGGGGGGGGGGGGGGATTTACCGTGACTAAGTCTGTATTATTAAACCTGCCGCGGCTGCACCACCAGCCAAAAGTTCACTCGGGTGTTCTGCGAGGCCTCGTCGTGATCGTGAGTCCATTTTGGAGATCGTTTCTGCATTTTCAAATTTGATTTCTCCTCCGCTCTGCTTGGCAACGATCCCGTGTGATTTACTGAGACCAGTGCTGCGCTGACCTTTACAAATCAGGAGTCAAACGAGCCGACGTGACAGTTATTTGAATTTATGGCATTGTATGTTTCTTCCATTCTTCTAATGCGATGCATTAAAGAACGTTAAATGCAGATGGAAGTACTCTTCGGCAGTGTGTTGGACATGCAGATGATGGTAACGATCCTCCAGCTGACGTCAGTGAGCTTCAGAGAGTGTCCACCACCCCGACATAATTCAAATGAATGTTAACGTCTCCTTTGGGGGATAATTTCAATGCAAAGCAATCTGTGATGAAGACGTTGGTATTGAGGAGGAGGAGCTCATCTTTTATGTGATCTGCGGAGCTCATCGTGTCAGAGGGCCGACTGTTAGCAGGCAGGGCCCGATGTGCATTCCCAGACTCTGTCACGGCTGTCAGGTCGACGCAGTGGCAGAGCGTGAGCTCCCCAACTTGCTCATTCATGCACTGTGTGTGTGTGTGTGTGTGTGTGTGTGTGTGTGTGTGTGCTAGCAGCTATGCCACTGCATTACCAGCATCACATTTATGAAATAAACAGCTTGACAGCTCTGCTGCTTAATAAACTCTGGAGGGAAAAGGAACTAAAGGATCAAGTACTCACACAGCATCATTGAGTCAGTCATTGAGGGGGGGGGGGGGGGGGGCTGCACGTGTGCAACAGTTGTCAAATGTTTCTTATTCAAATAATATTAATAATTCATAACTAAATCTTACTATAATTTGGTTCACAATTTTAAGGGTCATTCTGCACAATTCATCGTTGAATTAAACCTTCACATGCTATCATGTTTTTTCATGTTCCCTCGATGATAATAATGATGATAATAATAAGAAAAATAATACTGGATTGAGGGAAATAAAATCATGGCAAGATTTTAGGATTTAATGTTGAATTGTGCGGAATGAACCTTCAAAGGAATAATTGTGAATGAAATCATTGTAGCTAAATCCTTATTTTGTGCTAAACCTAGATTGAGAGCGCTCGTTTGCTGTAAGAATAATACAATCTGCCAACAACACTGATCATAATACATTTTGGGATATTGGACAAAAGAAAATGTCCACGATTGGAGAGGTTCATGAAGACAGTTTGATGTCGCATGCTTTATTTTAAATCATTGAAACTTATTAATTGAGGAAAGATGGACGAATCAGAACTACTGAAGGTGCCAGTTAGCATGTGACCTACAAATAAAGTGCCAAACTAACCAGCTGATGAGCCGGGACTCTAACCGGCTACAGAACAAGGCAACACATCTACTTCACGTCCTCCGAGCCAATTCACCTTCACATGAGTCACAGCTTCTGTCCCCAAAAGATGCTGCCCGATCACGCTGTGAGCTGCGTGATCGGGCAGTGGAGGTCGAGCAGCAAACTATCAAAGGTTTAAAATTACTTGATTTTGAAGAAAATGATCGCATGCGAGTCGTAACCACAAGAACAATTAGGTTTAAATGTGTAGTTTAACAAAAGAAAAATACTTTTTGACACAGCCATAAATCAAATGAAAACAGATTAGACCGTATGATGAGCTAATTAAATAAATAACCAGGCTCTCGATCAAAACCATACTCCGAGCAGGAGTGTCACAAAATGGTCAAACAATCGTACTTTGATTGCACAGAAAGATTATCGTACAAATAGGATGATTATCAAACACTGCAACACTGTGGTGGAGGCCAGCCTGTCGAACTTAATGGATGTCATCAACTAAACACACACAGTGGAAAGAATAAAGTCTCACGTCGTAGCATCGTAGGATGAACCTGCTCGTGAGTGAACTCTCAATCCACTCCCCCTCCTGCTAGAGCGCCATTCTCTCTGAATCCAGAGGAAAGTGATGTGTTCTGAACAGCGGGACAAGTTGTTTGATGTTAAACTGTCTTTATGAACTTCCACCATTACCTCCCATCACGACAGATGATATCATATATTATAAGGAGCAGATTAAATGCCATGTCAGCTGGAAAACGGAAAAGACAGCCGAGGGTAACAGAATGTGACCCGTTGTCATAGTTTGGGTCAACCGGGGGTCAGAATTATTTTATTTTAAAATTTGCACAAGAACTATGCTAAAGTAAACATAGTTACAGGATATTTAAATGTCAACAGACCTCAACTCTGTTATGATAAAAGTAAATGTAAAATCTTGTAAGGTAACATAAAGTCAGCTGTATTTCTTATCTCTTGTGTGAGATGGTGAACATTATTCCTCAGAACTATAAGATTAGCATTGATACTTAAAAATCATACTCTATACAACAACAAAAAGTATTGAAACTAATAGATTTCCTGCCACATGATTCTGATGTAAACAGTAAGTTTGTATATGACATAAGTTTATTCTTCATTAGTCCCACAGCGGAGGCATTTACAGTCTGACAGCAGTGAAGTGGATCAACAACATCAGTAAAGAAACACGGTATAATACAAACGGTAAAGATAAGTTAACCATAAAACAGACTAAAATAAGATATAATCGGTCTGAATGGTTCACATTATTGCACATGAAATAGGAAATATTAAAAGTTAATATTGATATTTTATATTTTTATATACTAATTTTAAAAAAATACAGAAGCTTATTTTGTCTCCAGAATTTTCCAAAAACTACTTCTCTTGATGTCCTCCCACCAGTAAACTGATTTTGACTCTATTTAAAAATTAGCACGACCACCACCATCCAAAAGAAGAACTGAAATAACGATTGGCTCTATCTAGAACAATGGGGAATGGGGGGGGGGGCTTCTTACCCCGACCCTCCCTTCTAAATGGTGACAGCTAAATGGTGACAGCATGATGGTGCAGCTAGTTCTTCTCTTCCGCCCACGCACCTCATCAAATTAGCACCAGCCCCACTCATTTTGGATGGCAGGCGGGAGGGAGGGGGAGGGAGGGGGGGGGAGGGGGACTTTGGATGGAAGAGATGAGATTTGCTGCAAGCTACAAATGTGCCAGCATGAGAGGAAATGACAGTGATCAGGACCGGGGGTCCGCTGTGAGGACAAGGAAAGGCTTCCGATTGATTTAGCAGGTTCCTCCGTCGGAGCAGAGGAGAGCAAACACTCCTGACACATTCGGGACGAGCCATTTATAATCCATGACTTCATCATGTTCTTCCTTTGTCTCTCCCTGCTCTCTCATTCTTTTATTTAATTCCTTTTCTCTTTCCTTCCTCGGTTCCTTTCTTCCATCCTTCATTGGTGGGCTCAGTCCTGTTTTGTTTTCTTGATTCCTTGTTTACCGACTCCACTGATTCGTGAAACAAATTGGACTCCTTTGACCTGGCTGGCAGACAGTCAAGCTCGCGGAGCAGGAGAGAGGCTGCAAAGCTCCTCAACAGTGAGGAGACGTAGTGGAACGTCAACACCGGGCCTTTTCTAAATCTGCCATCCCTGCTAATGAATGAGTGTGTGTGTGAGCGAGAGACAGACAGGAGACTGGCAGAGATAACGGGCGAGGGAAAGGTGTGTTTCCTCGTGTGTGTGTGTGTGTGTGTGTGTGTGTGTGCACACTTGATGATTGGCACAGACTACAGCTGTGACTCCCCTCTCCCTCTCGATAACCTTGTCCTTCCTCATCACTCAAGCCGAGCGGCAACGAGGACGACGACCGCGAGCGAGCATCTGGTTTTACGTTCAACCAGAGCGGGCTGCTAGTGAGCCGGCTATCTATTGCCGCAACTCAACCCCCCCCCCCCCCCCCCCTACAAGATGCGAATTGGCAACCTTAAATGCAGCGTGCATCCGGGTGGTGCACTTCAGCAGGTTCTTTACCTCCGGCTCTCTTCTTGAACTAACCGCTGTGGCGGCTTTAGCTCGGGTTCGCTTCTTCGGACGCGACCCTTTTATTTCACGCTGCTCCCCCCCGGTTGCTTTGTCAAAGCTTCTCTCTGCCCTTAAATCCCAGGAGTGTTCCGTGTAAAACAAATACAAACTCCACCAGTGTGCCGCTTTGCGTCTGAGCCGAATGAATCCTTCTCGTCCGAACTTGTGGACACGAGTAAATCTACACCGTACGGCGGTATGAATTTACATGTTTGGCTTCCTCCTCTCTGTCCTCTTTTTCTTTCTCCACAGTACTTGTTACTACACAAATCAACACTACTCTGTACTACGCTTGTGTTGTACTGCACCCTCCCCTGTTCCCTCTGCATCTCCTCTTCTCCTTGCCAGGGTCCAACGTGCCGAGGGGGGAATGTAGTTATTAGCTGTCGGAGCCTGACGTTCATTTGGTGTTATCAGCACTTGTTTAATGGCTACTTAATGGGATTACTGTGCATAAGGTAATGAGCGTGGGCTGGAGGAATGGCTGCAGGGGGAAGGAAAGAACAAAAGAATGGGCCATGGAGGGAGAGAGAGAGAGGGAGAGGTGAAGGAAGAGAGGGAAGGTAGCATTGCAAATGGCGAACCGACTCGGAGGGATCTGCTTACGACAGGAGATTGGGGGGAAAATAACTGCAGATGGCAAAAGTGCAATCCATGATCTCACACTGCAAAGACAGAATATGCTTCCACTAGCTTAGCGCCGGGATATTGATGCTAACACAGTTCCCAGTGGGCTTCAGTATTACTCAGTTATGTATAACACTTGCAGCACACATGAATAAGCAGCTCTGAGATGTAATATCCACTCCCTCCTTCCTCCTCTTACATTTTTATTTTTCTGAGAGCTACTTTCTGCTAAGATTGCAAACACAGAGATCTGCTGGAGCGAGGGGACATCCTTACCCACAGGATGGCCTCGCGGCTCTTTTAGTATTCTAGGTAATGGCTCCATCCTTTCCAAAGCCAGGAAATTTGAATGGCGGGGGGGGGGGGGGGGGGGGGGGGGGGGGGGGATATTGCACAGAGCGAGGAATTTTAATGTCGCCGCAGAGGTGACTCTCTCCTGAGTTATGACAAAAATATTGATCACGCTTCGGCGTCTAGCGGGAGGAGGTGGAACGGCAAGGGCAGCGAAGAGAGGAATATGAAGAGGGTGACGGTAAAAAGCAGCCGAACGTACGAGGGCACTCAAGATGGACTGAAAAAAAGAGATGGAGAGGAGGAGGGAGTGGGGGGGGGGGGGGGGTAGAGGAGCGGGGCCAATGAAAAATGAAAAGAAACGAGGATGTTTGAAACACGTAAAGTATGAAAAGTATCAAGCTGATAATTAGAGCGCCGTCAAATATGCCGTGTTGTTGAAACCAATGAGCTCTTTGGTGAACGGTTTGCTATAAATACCTCACGTCCGTATTATAGCAGCAACAAAAAGCGCCGAATCTCTTTTAGCTGGAGGCGATGCACAGCTGATCTGGGATGTGTGAGTAACTGTTGACGGCTACATTACTCCGTCTTCCCCGCCGGTCCACCGGTCCGTGGCTAATAAGTCTATAAGGAGGCCGAATGCTGCTTTTTAAAAGGGCCAATCAGTGTGGAATCCCGTCACACCTCTAATTACCAGCTTGAGGAGAAAAAACAAAAGGTGTAAGCCCACCTTATCAGAGTGAAAGGGCTGACGGAGAGGTTGACGCATAATTGATTACCGCTGTGACACGATCACGAAGGCGGGAAGCTGCTGTTTTTCGCGCTCTACACGGCAAACGTGCAAGTGTCTTGTTTGGGAGGAAACCAGAGACGGGGGGAAAAAACATTTAGGGATTATTTACCCAAAGAAGCATCCCTTTGTTTTCCAACACGAAGGCGAGGCTCCCCTACAAAGCCGGGAGAATTGATTCTGCACAGCGCTAGTAATTAGCTCGCGTTATGAGCCCCCCCCCAACACACAAAAACCAAAGCTGCTGTGTGTTTTACTTAATGCCAGAGTCAGGTGCTCAGATGTTGGACTGGCCGCCCCGCCGCGGGGCTAAGCCCGGGCTTACCCCCGACACGGAGAGATCGCCGCGTGCCGGAGGAAGGGGAGGAAAAATTGCCTTTCAGTGGATTCAGAGAGATTATAGAGTTTAAGTCACCTGTCTACAACAGTTCATGGTCACGACGAATACTTTCCATCTATCTTAGGAGCCGTTTCCCCCCTTTGTCCCCCCCCCGGCTGACAATGACAGATTACAATATCGCTCCCAGACTTCTACTCGGCGTAGTCACCATCCCTCACAATGGCAGTTGTCAAGTACAGCAAAGCAGGCCGGGCCCGGTTTACTCAGTTCAATGCGGTACGGAGGCAAAAATAGGACATCAATCAGAAAATGTGAGCTACGAGAGCACAAAAAAAGAAAAGTCCTCTGTGTGGAGTGACAGCACATTTGTTTGGCCTCAGGTCAGAGTTGGGAGTAATAGGTGGAGAACGAAGCTGTTCATGGTGATGGAGATCAAAGGCTGCGTGGTGACATTTCTAACTTCTGTTGAGAATTGATTGCAGGGAAACACATTGGCAGTCAAACACAGAGATGTGATCATTATTTGCTCAAAAAGCTTTAAATGTTTAAAGGTCAGAAGGAGCTGAACACTGGTCGACCTTTACAGGACACGAGGTTGTTACGGGATTCTGTAAAGGACTTTTAATTCCTCATATACTGTGTTATGAACACAGGACAAGTGAGTGATGGTCAGACATAAAGGCTTGGAGGGTTGGTTGAGCACCTGCTGCTGCGAACTTTTCAGCAGACCGGCTCATTTCATGTGGGAGTTAATCAAGTTGTTCCGGAATAAGCAACTCACCACCAACTTGTTGCCCACAAAGACAAGTAAAGTGTAATTTCCTCAAAGGCCAAATGAGGCAAAAATGAAGCCAGTTTGACATGTAGTCTTTGCATTCTCCTCACCCTCTCTCTCTCTCTCTCTCTCTCTCTCTCTCTCTCTCTCTCTCTCTCTCTCTCTCTCTCTCTCTCTCTCTCTCTCTCTCTCTCTCTCTCCGTCTCTCTCTCTCGCTCTCTCTCTCCCTCTCTCTCCCTCTCTCTCTCTAGCCTCTTGCATCTGCTGTCGTGCATTTTGCTTGTACTTACTTGAGCTCCTCTTGACAGAACTGCATTGCAACCCTCCTGCTCATCATCTCAGTGCATCGCCTCTCCTCTCCTGCCCGCTGCAGTACGATTGTTCCTCTATACAGACTCGTGCATCCCTCCTTCCTGCTATTGCCTTCACAGTATGTTGCCCCCCACCCCTTCGCCTCCCTGCCCCACTGCCAACACTCCCCCCCGCTGAGTGTTGGCAGCAGTGCGACGCCGTAGATAATCCAGCCTTGCTGTCTTGTTCGCTCCTTGATAGAGTAAGCGGTTGTTTTCCTTGACGAGGACAAACAACGTATAGTTGCTAACGTGTTGTTAGAATATGCTGTGTTTAATTCTGATCTTTTTTTTATTAGACCCCAAAGGCTCCAAAAATGAAGCTACTCACAAGAAAGGTACTTTCCTTTTTCTTTTTCCCCCTTTTTTAGGGCCCGAGCACCAACGTAGTCGGAGCGGAGGACCTATTGTTCTTCTAATGTTCATTGTTATTATTATCGAACGTCTTTCATCGCGAAAAGGAGGTGCTTGCGATACTGGTAAGATTTTGAAATTTGGCACGCAAGGCAGTCGTGGCGAAAATTGCAGTGTGATTGGGGTGTCCAATCTGTGACATATTGGCTCGATAGCGCCCCCTTTTGATGACCTGGCTACGCCATTAGCCGACACAGGAAATACGGTTTAGCTGGTGCACGCAGTGTATGATGGTCACAGGAATGCATGGCCGCATCAACCATGGTCCTGCCGGTACCCTCGACGTGCGTGAAGGTGCTTCTTCTTTTCCTCCCTGACCAAGGTGTTGTGTCTGTGATCCACCCCGATGCGATGAAGAGGCATTTTACAGACGTGGAGAAAACTAAAATGCCTTCTTTGGTTTTCAGTATAAGGTAATGTTGCAGGTTATGTTCATCAACATGGTCCAAAAATGAAGCAAAACCAAAAAAATGTGTTTGTCAAACATGAGCAATATTTCAAGCTTTAATGAATTCATTGTGTTGACGCAGACATGTTCTCCCGTAATGCCACGCATAATTCTTTCATTAGTGGCAAAACATGCTCAGGATGACAACAGCTAGTTCGTCCAAAACACCAAATATTAGGCTGTTTGTCACAGGTTTCCATAAAACTGTCCGTTGTCTCTGGCAAAACAAATACGACCTTTTCTGAGATATTATTTTTCGTCTCCCTTCTGAAGGCGGACGTAGACACACAACTCTTTTTTTTAATCTTGGCTTGTGTGTGTCCTCACCATGAGGGAGAAAACTTTAATCTTTGGCTTTGCAACAAGCCCTTTATTGTACTGTATGCATGTATGACACTTGGCAACGTCCGAGCATAGTATAGAAGCTATAACACGGAATTATTCCCTTCAATGTCAAGTTGAACAAAATCCCGACTGGGTGCCAAACGAGGGTGCTCTGATAGTGAGTCACGGGTCTAAAAAAGACATCTGCCCGAGACGTGACCAGAAGGACGGAGTCTGCTTTACGTTACACAAGCTGTTGTACAGCATTTGGATCACACGCTTTTATTTTATTTTAGCAGCGCTGAAGTAGATTGGTACCAACTGCAACATACAAGTCACTCTAGTGTGTAGTCAAATATCTGAAGTGTGCGGTTATTGTACATCTTTGTGCTTCGCTAAGTTCAAATGTTTTACACAAAACTGCGTTCGGGTTCTGCAGAGAGAGACGAGCCTCTTTTCAAAGTCTGTGAGCATCTTCAGAGCTGCTGACTCAGCAGTGACTTCATGAGTACGAGTGTATAGTTAGAGGATATAGTGTAGTAGTAGTTGTCTAGTTAAGTACAGTATAGTACAATAAAGAACTGTATGCATCGTGTAGCGTCGAGCGGTATCACACAAAACAGTGCAGTATAATATGTAAAGAGTAGTGTCGTATGGTAAAGCACAGTATAGAAGTACTTTAGTTTATTTAGTGTATTTATACAGCATATAATATATAAGATACAATACTGCAGCAGTATAGAAGCCTAAAAATCAGTCACTATTGTGTATTGTAGTAGGTGAGTATGGTCCACTCGCCTACTGGAGTTAGGCTACTGTAGTTTAATATAGTACAGCAGAGTATAGTGTAGTATAAGTATACTATAGTACATTAAAACAGTACAGTACAGTATTATACAGTACAGTACAGAATTACTCTGTAATACTTCATCATTTGTTCCGTGTTGATCCGTGTTGAAGAATCTCTTTCGGCCCATTTGGCTCGTTAGCTTAACATGCTAACGCTTGTAGCACAGCAAGCCCTTTAAACAGTGGCTCCTGTCACTCGTGACTAATGTGTATGTGGCCCTAATTTACATGCACAGAGAGGAATCCCCCCCGCCCCCTCCCACTCCACCACACACACACACACACACACACACATTGTGGTGCAATTAGCGCTGTAGGACTTTCCAGACAATTACTGCTGGTGATGGAGCGAACAGCAGAGGTGGTGCACGGGGCAAACTTTTTGGGCAGTGCAGCCAGACACAGTTTAAGAGAGCTTATTTCAATGGAGACAGAATGCTCCTTTGTAATTATAGCAACAATGCTGAGGAAACTCTGGAGGTCCCAGTGCTCACAAAGTGAAGTCGAGGCCGCCCCGGCTTAAGAAGATTAAAACAAAAAAAAATTCAACTTCAGCAACGTCTTTATGCGCAGCACCGCAGATATGATCCTTTTGTGTCTGATTACTCTGGGTGACTAATGCTATTGAGAGAGACTCCGTTGGTTTGCAGACTAAAGATCCCAATTACCTCCTGAGCTTATTCCACTGGCCAATACTGCCGGCTTCACAGGAGACAGCGTTTTGTATTAGCAGCGCCGTCTGCCTCCAGGCTGCCGCGGTGCATAACTTACCCACTGGCTCGGCAAAAAAAACGGCAGAGCTAATAAGAAATAATTTCTCATTTTAATGTCCAAATAGCAGGAGGAGAATCGTGAGAAGTTCAGAGATGTGTTAGAGAGGAAGGGGACGTCCATCTTCATCTCTTGACACAATATTTGAAGTGGCGACTTGAGGCATTATCTGGAAATGGCTGCAGAATATACATATTTGTAAGAACTACTTTGCAATTTGATAGTGATATGCCTTGGTTTGCTGGTTGTGATAACATGCACACCAATAATATGGAGATGAAGAACCTTTTTTGTACAGTTGATTTGTTGGATGTAGTCTCTGCTGGAGGATCTGGGTCTGTCCACAGTGGACCGGTCTCTGCTGGAGGATCTGGGTCTGTCCACAGTGGACCGGTCTCTGCTGGAGGATCTGGGTCTGTCCACGGTGGACCGGTCTCTGCTGGAGGATCTGGGTCTGTCCACAGTGGACCGGTCTCTGCTGGAGGATCTGGGTCTGTCCACGGTGGACCGGTCTCTGCTGGAGGATCTGGGTCTGTCCCCGGTGGACCGGTCTCTGCTGGAGGATCTGGGTCTGTCCCCGGTGGACCGGTCTCTGCTGGAGGATCTGGGTCTGTCCACGGTGGACCGGTCTCTGCTGGAGGATCTGGGTCTGTCCACGGTGGACCGGTCTCTGCTGGAGGATCTGGGTCTGTCCACGGTGGACTAGTCTCTGCTGGAGGATCTGGGTCTGTCCACGGTGGACCGGTCTCTGCTGGAGGATCTGGGTCTGTCCACGGTGGACTAGTCTCTGCTGGAGGATCTGGGTCTGTCCACGGTGGACTAGTCTCTGCTGGAGGATCTGGGTCTGTCCACGGTGGACCGGTCTCTGCTGGAGGATCTGGGTCTGTCCACGGTGGACTGGTCTCTGCTGGGGGATCTGGGTCTGTCCACGGTGGACTAGTCTCTGCTGGAGGATCTGGGTCTGTCCACGGTGGACCGGTCTCTGCTGGAGGATCTGGGTCTGTCCACGGTGGACTAGTCTCTGCTGGAGGATCTGGGTCTGTCCACGGTGGACTAGTCTCTGCTGGAGGATCTGGGTCTGTCCACGGTGGACCGGTCTCTGCTGGAGGATCTGGGTCTGTCCACGGTGTACTAGTCTCTGCTGGGGGATCTGGGTCTGTCCACGGTGTACTAGTCTCTGCTGGGGGATCTGGGTCTGTCCACGGTGGACTAGTCTCTGCTGGAGGATCTGGGTCTGTCCACAGTGGGCCGGTCTCTGCTGGAGTCTGAGCTGAAGGAGGTTCTGGTGAACCTGCATGATTTCATCTGGTTTCACCAGAATCCGACCCGGTGGCTCCGATGACGAGCTTTAAGAATAACTCTATAGAAACAGACCATCTTCTCTCTGATGGTCTCTTTACTGATCGAGGTCTGATAGAGGATCAGGACTACACTGAGGTTCTGAAGCAGTTAGCTTTCCTCACGGTTACTTTCAGTAACAATCTTAGATTGCTTGGCAATAAACGGTTCTGATTCTGATTACTTTCTCTAAACACAAAACAATCCTCCATCACTGAGAGGATGATGCGCTCTCTGTCAGTAACAAACAGAACTTGACCTCCAATAGATCCGTCAGATGCGGTGCTCAATCACCTGAAAGCTCCATCGACAACTACAACTCATCAGACAGGAGTTGGCATGCCGGAGATTAAAGCTCATCGATTTGTTCTGATCACGGTTTCTTAATTTGCACAGCAAGCAATAAAAAAGCATTTTATTTCCCTTCTGTGCTTTGACTTGATTTCCCTTCACGATCCTCAGCGGGAACCTCCAACCTTTTCCCTGTAACGATGTTTATTGACGAGCACACACCTCGCTCTCTGTCATCGCAAACGCTAACCATGATTATTACGGCGAAGCAGCGTGAAGGCTCATCTGCTAAATCTGCAGAGCTCGTCGGCTTTGGAAAACTTCAGTGAAAATGTCAATTATTAAGAGGGGAGGACAGCAGAGGGGACATGAAGGGAAAAGGATTAGGTTAATGTAGGAGGAAGGGAGGAAAGATGTCATGTGCAAGAGGAGAAAAGGAAGTATAGGAGACTGAGAGCAGAGGAAAGAAAAATGCAAATGAGAGGAAAGGACAAAGAAGCCAAAGAAAAGGGTAATGAGAGAACGAGAAATGAGAGGAAATGAAATTATGTAGGAAGAGGAAGAAAAGAGATCAGAATAATCAATGAATAAACAAACTCAATTAAAGGACAGTAAAGGGGAGGAGAGGACATCGAGGGACCGATAGAGAACATCAAATTAAAATAAGAGACAGTAATGTTTAAGAAAGGACGATACCAGAGGGACACAAAAGGAATGAAGAGGTGAAGGAAAGGGAACAAGTAAGAGCAAAGGAAAGGAGATGTAAAAAAATAAAAAGAGAGCAAAAAGGAAAGAAGGGAACGAAGGCAGAGGAAAGAATGAATGGATGAGAGATAAACCTGGAGTAGAGCACATACTCGACGGGGAGAGGAGGCCACCATCGAGGAGGAGACGTAGGAGGAAGGGGAGGGAGAGTAAAGATAGGACGGGGGGGGGGGGGGGGGGGGGGTCTCTCTTCCAGCGTGTTCAGCAGAATCCAGTCGGCCGGTCGGGGCCCGAAGCTTCGCCGCCGGCAGCAGCCGTTCCTCCTGATTAGGAGGCTCTGCTCGGCTCCTTCTGTTGTGGGATGTTCAGCACATATTACACACAAGTCACCTCCTCGCACCAACGCTTTATGCAGATTACTGTTAGGCCAAGGGATATTTGTCTGCTAACGGATCCCGGGCTCTCCTTCCCCCCCCCGAGGATTCAATCTGTCTCCGCAGAGTTATGCTTATCCAAGTGGCCGGTTTCATGGAGGACGGCTTTGTGAGATGATTGCATGGTGCTTTAGAGAGGTGACACTTTAATGTGAAGACTGCAGGTTGAAGCGTATTGCCGTTATTTTACTTTTTTTGTTATTGAGAGCAAAAAATAAATTTGAAAAAATCTGCTGCTATGTAGATTCATGCTTTTCCAAGTGGGCCTGTCTCATGGAGAGCACCTTCATAATGTGATTGCACAGTGGTGCAGAAAGCTAACACTGCAAAATGATTACTGCAGGCTGGAGCACATAGTGTGCTCCTGGTGAATGTAAAGCAGGATATCCTCCTATAATACCCTCCGAGTGGCTGCTTTCACAGAGCAGAACATGGCCGCACAGGGCTGCAGGAAGGGAACACGGGGCTTCCCTCCAATAAAGAACTGCCAGCACATGCTCGTAAAACAAGTCCTCCGTCACGCCCTCCAGATATGAATGTTACCTGATCTACACTTAGTAGAAACACTACATCATGGTTCGAAGAACATTGTTTTCATGTTCAAAGGAATTCATGGTGACGGTTTGTAGGAGACGGGATGGAATGACATGAAGGACAAACCTGCTAAAGGTGTGTGATCAATAGATAGATACTCCAATAGATAGATATATGTGTATATATATATATATATATATATATGTGTGTGTGTGTATATATATATATATATATATATATAGAGAGAGAGAGAGAGAGATATAGATAGATAGCATTATGAAACTTTCCCAGGAGATTACTCACATTAAGAGGAGTATTTTATGTAGCAATGTGTTTAAATACATAAAGGAGGTATTAATGGTATACGTTTGGTGAACAAACAGACAAAGTAGTAAAACACACATTTAAAACAACTAAATCATAACAATAGATTTGAATTGATTTAATGTTTCCTTGTATGATTCATTGCAGCTTTAAAAATTCAAATGCTTCTTTATCAGCTTCTTTCTGCTTCCTGAGTTATTACACATTTGTTTCTATAGCTCTTCTAAAAACAAGTAATTCACAAAAAAAGCACTTTGATTTAACATTTTACAAATGTTGTTGTTTACAGGGAAAACAACATAACACAACATAAGTATGAGGATAAAAATGTACTTTATTTATTTTCCTATATTGATTAAAGAGATAACTGAAAATTCAATTATTTTATATTTGTATAAAGATATTAAAATCAGTGAAAAAACAACTTTGACTGAATTATTGAAGAATTTTGATTAAAGTGTTAATATTCTTTATGTCACTTTCAGAGTCTCTCGTTAAGTGTAAGTGTGCTCTATTCAAGTATTACACATTCAAAATGAGCATTCTGTTTCAATATAACGATGCAAGAACCGTGTTCGGTCCTGATAATCACTTAGATGTCGAATGAAAGAAAGTTCAAATCTAAACTTCATCCAACGTTTTTATCCCGCACAGTCTGAATGAAATGATGGAGTAAGAGTTGGTATTCTGCACGCTACCACATTGAAAACAGTCTTTAAATTGTGAAACCGTTCATGTCCTCCTAAATGATGGAGCGCCTGAGGAGGGGCTGTGAGCGGATGATGTGAAACTGACCCGTTTTCATCGGTGAGGTTGAGGGACGGAGTGCATGCGAGTGTTTGAGGGATGAGGCGACGGGGCGGCCTCTGCTAATCTCACACGACTATCCACCTTCCTCTCGAGATGATTAAAAGCACCGAGCTAACAGCGGAGCATCACGACACGCCGTTAAATCACAGATGACCGTCTCACACACACACACACACACACACACACACACACACACGACAAACCGACCATCTGCACAAACACACGGTCGGGCAAACAACAAACAGGAAGGATCAAGCAAACACATACGCTCATGTTCACACACACACACACACACACACACACACACACACACACAGGAGTACAGTGCCAATACAAACACTACACTGATCACATTTTCACTTTATTGTTTTATCCGATACACACACACACACTTTGCAGCATCACTACCTTTCAGTAGTCCAGAGAGATTAAAGCTCCGGTCACCTCGTCTCCGTGTCGCAGCCGTAGACCTGCTATTGATTTCTGTCTGTCTGCAGTCAGGCAGCTGCCAGCCTGTCATGTCCGCCCGTCGGTCAAAAGCTCGGTCTGGAAAGGCCCAGAAGGTCCAGGACCGCTGCTTACGTATTCACTGCAGGCGTTATGGTTCACCAGCATGTGTTGGGCGATACGGTTTCTTGAGGAATGGGCGCTGTGTTTGATTGACGAAGCTTAAAACGACAGAAATCTGTTGACACTCGCTTACGGCATATTTGTTTTATGGGAAGAAAATACTATTTCGATTTTTTTGTAATTTTTGTGTTGCATATATTCGATAGATGAGCAATTTAACTGGGGATGTGACCTAAAAGGGTTAAAACATTTTCCTTTTATCTGACCTTGATGCCAAACAATGTTTTTACACAACCTAACATGTATTGTTGCCTAAACCTAAAGACCTAACCATTTTGTTCCTTATGTTTTAATTTACAACGATAACCACGTGTTTAAAACTGCAGGAGAACATACGTTTCCCTCAAAACGCAGAATGCAGTTTTGATGAATGGAAACTTAATTCTTTCCGAGAGACGGGGTTGCTTGCCCGTGATTATAAAGCCTGGAAAAGACTGTGTGTGTGTGTGTGTGTGTGTGTGTGTGTGTTGAGATAATATGTATAAACAGAAGGGAAATGGGAGAGAGGAAATGCACACATGCAAGCACATGCTGACACACACACACAAATATTCTCACTGTAAACATACAGCGCACACGACACACTGAAAATGCTCGCAGGCATGAATGCCAATTTTGAGTAAATATGCAAAGATACACACACACACACACACACACACACACACACACACAGCCTCAGGTGACTTCTGACCAGGCTGCCATGCATCCATCCGTCTCTCCATCCTCTCCTGCCTCCCACTTTGAATACATTTCATGTCCTAATGAAACTTGAGCACCCTGTGGCTGAAAGAGAGAATACGAATAAGAGAGGAAGCAAGAAGAGTGACAAAAAAAAAAAAAAAAAGCTAAAGAGAAAGAAATAGATTCATGGAGAGGGTGGAGGAGAGATGAAGGGAGTGGAGAGGAGGAGTAAAACATATCATAATGGCATTTCTCCTCCCTCGCCGGGGAGGAAAATTAAGGTTTAGGTTTTTCCCTAAAGTTCACTCCTTGAAGAGGCGATGATGGATGGTTGAACATGTCGGCTGGAAAAAAACACTATTCCTCATCTCACCACTCCAATTAAAATGTGACAGGAAGTGTGTCCCCCCCCCCCCCCCCCCCCTCCAGCCGCTGATCTACCGCACTGTTTACCTTCTCGCTTTAAGCCAAAGAAAGGGTTTACAGTTAGGAGAAGCCAGGTACACTCTTTTATATGTGGGAGAATAATGAGAGCTGTCTGTGTAGAGGGAGAGCGATGCAGCACGGAAGAAGGTCTTCGGCATCTGCATGGGAATGAAGACAGAAACAAACAAGAGTGCAGACAGGTTCTTCGTTCAGGTGTTGAGAGTAGACACAAGGAAGAGAAGAGGGGTAAACACAAGTCTTCTTTCAATAGTGTGTCATCGTCGAGTCAGGAGACGGACGGGGCTTTAATGTTTCCCCTCCTTCAAGCAGCTTTACGAGAAGAGACGTTTTAATGAATTATTTTTACGAGAAGAGACGTTGTTTTAGGTGACGTTGTTATACGTGACGTTGTTATACGTGACGTCGTTCTACGTGACGTCGTTCTACGTGACGTCGTTCTACGTGACGTCGTTTAACGTGACGTCGTTTTACGTGACGTCGTTTAACGTGGCGTCGTTCAACGTGGCGTCGTTCTACGTGGCGTCGTTCTACGTGACGTCGTTCTACGTGACGTCGTTCTACGTGACGTCGTTCTACGTGACGTCGTTCTACGTGACGTCGTTTTAGGTGACGTCGTTTTACGTGACGTCGTTTTACGTGACGTCGTTTTAGGTGACGTCGTTTTACGTGACGTCGTTTTAGGTGACGTCGTTTTAGGTGACGTCGTTTTACGTGACGTCGTTTTAGGTGACGTCGTTCTACGTGACGTCGTTCTACGTGACGTCGTTCTACGTGACGTCGTTTTAGGTGACGTCGTTTTAGGTGACGTCGTTTTACGTGACGTCGTTCTACGTGACGTCGTTTTACGTGACGTTGTTTTACGTGACGTTGTTTTAGGTCAATAAAACACGAGGTTTGTCATAACATAGGATGCCAACATGTTTTTCTGGAGACTGGTCGGCAGTCTCCCAGTTGTTGTATTCCTTATCAACATGCAACAGCCACATATGCTAATCAGTAATGGGTTAGGGTTAGGCATTCATCCTGCACATACCGCTGACATCAACCTCAACCAGGTACCTCGAGATGAAGTGTGAACAGACCTGATCACCCAACATCAATGACCGTTACAGAACCAAATATTTAATGTTCAGAGTGAAGGTAGTAAAAAGGTAAAGTTCAATATGCCACCAAAGCAGCAGCCAACATATCTGCAAACACACACATTGCATTCATGGTTTGCATAAGTTGGAGGCCATAGTGGAGAAACATGTTCATGACTTTCAGCAAACTTTTTTAGAAGTTGAGCTGAGCAACTTCCAGGAATATAAAGCTCTCAGCGTTTGATAAAATGTTCATTATTTCACTATTTCACTATCGAGGCAGGAGATTTATGATGCTTTAAAGTTCCCAGGGGGACCTATAATTTTTTCTCTCGCTGGCATTTCGGCTGTGATGTTTATGCATGGAGGATAAGAACAGAATGAACACCTCAGCTGTCGTGTCCGGACATAATGGAGGAAAAACAACACTCCACTTCTCTCTCTTTTCTCTGTCAAGCTCTCGCACCCTCCGCCCTGCTTGTAAAATGAGCCGTGGTCCTCAACTTCCATGAGCGTGTGTGGGTAATATATATTAGTGCAATAAAAAATAAAACTGCTTTCCCCGGACCATATAGCATACAGACGACGCCCTATGAATATTTAATGTCTCATCGCCATTGTAGTATTTTTTGCTGAAGGCAGCTCGATTGGAAATGAGGCGATCCTGCGTAATGCAGAGTATTCATATAATTTGTAGCCTGCGACTTTTCCTCTCTCTGCTTTGTTTAGCTCTGTGCCATGTGTTGATGAATTCGACCCCACCGCTGCTGCGCTGAGGTGTCACTTAGAGGACTGCAAATTGGGCTTCAGGAGAGGAGGCACAGGAGAGCGGGGCCAATACAATCCTCCAGATACCTGTGTCTTACAACCATCCTAAGGCCCGATAACGGAGCGTACCCTGCTGTACCACCTATACGCTTTGCTTCTTGAGAAAGCACAAGGCGTGCGGGTGGGCTTTACCTCAACCTCACATTGGAGGAGAACAACCAATCAAAGACAATGACAACCAACTGTGTCCTTATGTCTTTGTTACTGTGTTAACAAAGCAACAATGCCAAAATTGTGGTGTGACAACAAAAATATGCCATTTTCTTTGTACGGACTGCAGTCACATATGGTCTCTTGGTCTGACTGAGTTCATTTGATCACCTCTTGAGGGGAACACCTCCGGGTTTAAAATTGCAAGTGTGGGAATACCCTAGACGGCATTTAGCTGTGGGGTGAAAATTGCATCTCCAAATGAATAATCCTGTAACATAACGTAAGCTAGTGAAGTAATGTCACGTGACTCGATGGCGTAGCTTGACGTGACATAGCATCGGCAGTAAAAAATGGTTGTAGGATTGACATTATTGATGCCCTCGGATTAAGACCAGGCTGCCAAAAATGTATTCGTTTTTTCTTTGAACCTCCTTCAAAACATTATATTATCAAAATGAGCATGTAAAAGAATTACCACAGCAGTATGATATTCCATCTAATGTAATGTTATGGTATCTGATTGTGTTTTTTATTAAAGATAGTAAATGCAATGACATAGTATAAGTTAATGAAATTGAGATAAAATTAGTTTGACAGAAAATTTGCATATTGCTCTTATTCAAATCATCAAGTTATGCAAAGAGTCCAAAATGAACTCCTCTGAAGGATTTTCTCCACAACGCTGGAGGTTAGCGGCGAGGCCAGAAGAGTGTTTGTGAGCCAACGACTCAACGGGAAACCAAACAGAAATGGTGGATCTTTTTGTTTCGGTGCATTCAAGTGACATGTTGTGTAATATATCTATTGGCAGAACCCAACTCTGAAGTGAGGTACGGAGGATGTTGAGAGAAGTATTCAAGTGTCTCAGGCCTAAATGACAAAATACAGCTGATTCCAAACAGACACGTGAACATGTGAAGTATTGCTTTTAGAAGTTTGGCAACTAAAACGGTTTGCTTGTAGAAAGATTGTCTTCATAGTTCAAAGGAAAGAAACGGTAACTTTTGGTTTGGGATGTGAAGGGAACCCTGTATCTTACAGAGGAATACAGCTTGGGACGAGGCTGTGGTCGGTCGAAATTCACTGCAAGAATGACGCATCCTTCCTGCTTCAGTCATAAACTGTGTTTATGTTGGCAGAGGTGTGTTGGCTGTCGTACTCCTGGATGTGATCGGTCCCTTCGGGGTAACAGGCTTGTTGATTAGCTTGTTGAAATAGAGGAGGAAATGAACAGATGTTGTTTTTCATGTTGTTATTTCAAACCGTAAAGGCGCTTCTCTGTTCATGGCTTCACATAAAAGGCCACACATAGACTGCGTCGGTTCTTATTGAGTTTGTTTACTGGGCATTACTGGACTGGAGATTCACCACTACATTGGCACCAGTGACACTCCCTGCGGCCTCTATGCACCTGCTTTATCGTCCTGACATATGGCGGTTGGTGGACGTGGCGTAACCTGCTGTTTAGTGGATGCTTGAATCCAAAGCGCCTTCCGATGGCATGAGTGGATACATTTGTAATGAGAGTGGCACCAGTGGGAAGAGGAAGCCTCCTCTTAGAGCCGCCATGAGATACAGAACCAAAAATATGGCAAGTTTTCAACAATGATAGTGTTGATAAAAAGACAATAAAAGCGTCTTCATGTCTGCAGCCAACACCTCGCGTCCTCAGCTGGCAGCTCGCCGCTGGTTTCACTGTCCTTTTAAAAATCACGAGGACGAGACGTTAAGTTGACAGCGGAAAAAAGCTCCAAGTCTGCTGACGGCGGGAGGATGGGGAGGAGAACGCCTGCCCAACTATTAATCATTAAAAAAGCAATTACAGGCACTTTCCTGGCAAGTTTACCAGGCTGTCATCTTCATACCATCTCTATTTAGACACATCTACTTACTGGATAACCACCAAACACTCTTTTCTCCCTGTCAGTTCGACTGCGAGGTGAAAAATGAGCAGACGATGATGACCAGCAAACAAGACACTCCCAAAACAAGAAGGTTCTAGAGGGAACCGATGTGCTGAATCGATGCCAGCGAGCAAAGTAGAGAGGTTCTGTCTTCCTAAAAAAAAGGAGACGATACAGTTTTTAACTACATTACACCAAATATACTTCATTGGGACTCTTTTACATATTGCAGGTTTACATTCAGTAAGTATAAAGTATAATACCAGGAAGTATTTGTGTGAACAAACACAGGACTTTCACCCAGGAGACCGCTGTTTGTGTCCCATATGAAACCAGAAGTCAACACTGACTTATTTTACCTGTAACTTCTGTAACTAAAGCCTGTTATGTAACAAACAGACTTATTTTATGTACTAAATGTACGCATTTTTATCTAAACCACAATCTTTTCCTCAACCTAACCGAGTAGTTTTGTTACGCAAGTAAACCTGCGTCGGAACTTTATTTTGAAAGAGACGGTATGCATCTAAAAAGTATGAAACTGTATGTTTTCTGTGACAAAACGTTTGTTTAAAAAGACACAATATATGTAACAAGTGGAAACTGTTGGGAGTGAGAATGTGTTGCAACTGGATTAGAACCGAGCATATTACGGTTTGGTGGTCCTCATCTTGGACACCATGACTGCTGTGATCTTCACTTTCAAAAGAAGACGCAGGAAAAAAAGGTTATCGTTGTTTACACTTTGCTTTATTGAGATATAATTATATCACTATAGTGTTCATCTACCTCCTTTATAGCAACTATTGTTTTGCTCACAGCAACAGGCAAGGAGGAAAAAATATGCATTTAAAGTCTCTGTTTGCACAATAAAACTAAATCCAATATCTTGGATTCATGAAAAATTATAGGGATGAAACAAAAAGTTTTAAAAGGGAAAACCGTGTGTAAATATACTGCAATAAAGGAAGGACCCATGTGCAAAAAGAATACAAAGAATAACAAGTTGGTTCAGACTTTCCCGTCTAAACATGAAGATGTCTTTCAACCAGCTGATGAAACCTCAAAACCTCCAGAAGCTTCACACAGAGGACGACTTATTTTGAAATGCAGCCAGTTGGGGCCCCTCTGTGTATTTTAATGAAACAGACTCGTACAACTCTTCTCTACAGCTGATGTTTTGAGCGCCATCTCACCCAGAAATCAAACACACAGAGCTCAGGGACTGTTTAGAGCTTCTCCTCAGTAAGAGGCTGCAGTTAGCAGAAGTGCTGAGAGGCCGAGCCCAGCCGTTCGTTTCATCCTGCTTTATCGCTGTTGTCACTTGTTTTTAATGAAAGTGGAGTTCAGTGGAAGAAGAAGGGGGGGATTTATTCGTCCGACGCACCTCAGCAGGCCGCCTCAGCGTGTGTGTGTGTGTGTGCGTGCGTGTCAGATTGTGTGTGTGTGTTTATTCAGTGAAATGAACTTTTTAAGTGCACATGCCAACGGCTGGTAGGGAAGGAATTTATCTCACAAGAACATTCACAGAATAGTCTAAATAATTCATGTACTTCCACATAAAATATGAAACCCTCACCACTGTCAGAGCAGTTTTATGAACTATAATCAGAATTGTGTTAATAGTTTCTCACGTTTCTTAGTTGTACAACAGTCCAGTCCACATTTTGATATTTAATCATCCAGGCAGTGGATTAACTGCGTGTTGATTCGATGTACGGTGGCCAGCAGGGAACGAGGCCTGTGTGCAACATATTTAGACGTTAGCAGCTGCAAAAAAGGTTGAAAACGCGATGAGGCGTGTGCACGGGATGTATCCGTGTGAAGCTGTATGTTAATGAGCGTTAAGATGTGTTTTGTGAGAGTGCGGTGCAGCGTGTGAGCTCCATGCATATGTGTGTTTGTTCACTGTATGTGTGTGTGTGTGTATCCATGTCATTTGTTTATCGAGCGTGTTTGCTCATTTGCTCCTGTATGTGTTTGTCCTCGGTGTGTTTGTACACTATATGTGTGCAGATTCAATGCAAGTGCTATTTGTGTGTGTTTGTCACTTTATCATTTGTGTGTGTGTGTGTTTGTGTACACTCATGTGTATAGCGTTACATTTTGTCGACTAAACGTCCTTCGTTGTAAACAGGCTTTTAGTGAGAATCCTTCATTGATAAGAAGCTCGGGAATGCATTATGTCATCGAGTGTCCTTAAAGTAGTGTATAGAAGTACAGATACGTGTGTGCGTGTAGCTCAGGCCATTTGGCACACACACACACACACACACACACACCGAGGCAAATATAAGTGTAGTTACAGTAGCCTGTGAGTCACACTGCCAGCCTGTCCTCCATGACAGTTAATGAGCTGTCACCTCTTCCTCCTTTCCGTCTTTTTCTGCTTCACCCACGTCTTCTGTCTTTATTGGAATGCTATAAAACAAACCCGTCTCTCTCTCTCTCTCTCTCTCTCTCTCTCTCTCTCTCTCTCTCTCTCTGGGTGGTTATTAAACGAACTGCTGTGGCAGAAAAGAGGGGGAGAAGCAGAAGGAGGAGGTTTACAGGGGGGGGGGGGTATTAGCTTCTCCTCCTTTTTCTTTGCATCACGTGCTGCGAGGGACGTCAAACGAAGACAAATTATGATATCCCTCTGCTCGCCTCCCGCCTGCCGCGGAGCGAGAGAGACTTTGAAGGGAGGATTTTGAACAAAGCCAGGATGCAGGGGAAATGTGTCAGAGGACTTGAGTTAGGCCTGAAGAAGCCATTCTGAGAGAAAAAGAAAAAAACACAGTGATAATGTAACACCAGCTGGTTTATGGATAAACCCTCTGATGTACTCAGACATATCAGAGCCTGTGCTCACCGGGTTTGTCGAGCCCGTATACATCACAGACGCAGTCAGGCGGTGTAGCCGAGGTGATTATTTACCAAGAAGCTTCTGGAGCACATTTATCTCCAAGGGCGTCTACACCAGGCAGCAAACCTCCGGGTCTGGAAATGAAAGCTAAAGCTTCGTGTGTTAAAGCTGCATTCTCTCTAGTGTCCACCAGGGGGCGACTCCTCTGGTTGTATAGAAGTCTATGAAAAAATGACTCTACTTCTCTCTTGATTTATTACCTCAGTAAACATTGTAAACATGAGTTTATGGTCTCAATCTCTAGTTTCAAGTCTTCTGCAATACAGCATGATGTTCATTTAGTACATTATGGTCCATTTAGAGTCAAACAGACCATAAAGCAGGGGATGCTTTAGGGCGGGGCTACACGGTGATTGACAGGTCTCTACCGCGGCGTTGTCCGGTCTCTTGAGTTTTCCGTGTTTTCGTCTTACAACTTCAAACCTTTTGTGTTTTCACTTCATGAAAGTTAACTGAGCTGCCTAAAAAATGTCCTATTCAGCATTTGGTTGTATTTAGCTCCACCCTCTCGTGTCACTTCTTTTTGGGGTTCTTTTGCAGTGTTAGGCAGCCGTTGTCAAGGCTGACATGATAGTTAGACATCCGAATATTTACACGCCCTCAGTTTCTCTTCCTAATGCACGCTTGGTTATCACCATTAGGTTTCCATAGTTCTTTTAGTTCTAGCATCAGTTGTCTTCCACCTTTGAGGTAATTGAACCTCTGATCTTGGCAGTTTAAGTGTCTCACTGTGTTCATCCAGCTACAGTCAACAACTATTTGTCTTTAGCTTCTGTGGAACAAACTCATTTCATCTGCAGCCAGTTTTCATGTAAAAGCAAACCTGGTTGATTTAATATCTGGACTTTTGTTTTCCCCTTCCATCTTTATTACCTCAAACAGTCCTGTGAGTAATCGATTGTTTGTTCTAATTAGATGCTGTACATGTAAGTCACGTATAGGGAGCGACCGCCTCCGGCTACTTTTAATGATTTTTCCCCTCTCAGCCGTGCATCTTCAACCCTATGATTCTCCTCTGTGGCTTAACCACAGTTGCGTGCTCGTGTGTGTGTGTGTTTGTGTGTGTGTGAATGACTCTCAGATAATATTCCTCCCCAGTGGCCTCCAGCAGTCCTCAGACTGTGACAGGGAGAGTAATTGGCCATCAAAGTAATCCAGACCCCTTGCTTCATTCCCCGCTAGCCGCCGGAGAGTGGAATTAGACACTGAATTTAACCAGGGACATTAAACGCAACCTCTGTGTCCAAGTTGTGTGTGTGTGTGTGTGTGTGTGCTTGACCTTAACTTACGTGAACATGAATGAGAGTATGACTGCGGTGCAGACTCTTGACTTTTCAAAAATACACTCAATACTAAATACCGTTTCATAACACAGAATGTCTGATGAAGATTGCATTAAATATAACACGATTACAGAGATCACATTACAAAAAAGTTAGCTAAAAATGTAATGCTGCGATGTAATTATTTCCCAGACAAAGACCCAGACAGCGCCTTTTTGTCTACATATCTCAATCCATTTATAAACACGAAAAAGTGCAGAGTTGCATTTTGAGACTGGCCTGCTTGTATAAGAGTTATTATGATGAAGCATTGATGAATCCCTGCAAACAGTGGATTAAGTGTGTTTTACATAAATGGATGAGAAAACACTTTGTGAGAGTTCTTTTTAGTCGCTGCTCATTATGCATTATGCCCTTTAACGTTTAAAGTGCTGAGAAGGAGGGAAAACAACACCCAGGAGTGCCCAGAGGTTTTCTGGGCGAGGTTGGAGAAAATGTATTTTCGAAAATGACGTCAACAGGTGGAGAGATTTTCAATACCTTTCACTTCAAAACCTTTTACATAATTTAGTAAAAAGGCGTTCAAGGTGTTTTCCAAACTTCCCTTGGTTCCGTCCATGCTTTGAAGTCCTCCTCAGCAAAACAGCTACTGTAAGGGACGTGAGCCAAGAGTACTGGTTGTCTCTGTCATCATCTAACCAGCGAGCACCTGGATGACAAGAGTTTACGGGTAACTCAATGTGATTTAAAGTCAATATGATGTCCGCTGGCTGACAGAGATGGGAGCCCGGCTGCCTGTCTGGCCGTCCTCCTCACAGCAACTCCACTCCTGCCGCCAAGTAATCGCATTTGTGTTTGTACAACCTGGTAATGCGGCGAATCGATGGAGCGGCCGCAAAAGGTCCCGAATGCTATTTACTTCCACTTTGACTCGTCTGAAAACAACCTTGAAAGCAGCATCTCATCTCTGACAGGAGAGCGAGGCGGGTGGGACTCTTTCTTGTCATTATGAATTCCCTTGATATGACACTGATGTGAAGTTGAGTTTCTCCTCTCTGGTTTTCCTTTGTTGTAATGAGACGTTTACGGCGACTCTTGAACAAACTGCTGTTGTGAGGCGGTCGGACATCGCCGGAGTATTTAAGTCCGGAGCAGAGTGTCACTCTCACTTTGTTTACTTCCTGCCGTCTGTCATCGACTCACTTTAGCTTCAGTCTTGTGTGCTGCTTTAATATCCGCTCACACGCGGACAGAAACACACCAAAACACAACTTACCTCAGGAGAGATAAGAAATACAATAAAAGGAAAACTGATCTGAAAGAATGCAACGAATTAGAAAAGAAACGCCGTCAAGTCACCGTGGTTTTTGGTTTGAATCTGTTCCACCGTATTTTCAAAAGCCTGCATCTCGGCTCGGAGGGGAGGATTTCAAGAACCCTGGTTTAATACGTTTTTCTAAAGCAATTGAAATAGGTCTGGTGCTCATGGACGGCTCTTTACAAGCCAATCAGAGAGTTTTGTAGTTTTGTAGAGAGTTTTTGTAGGGCTTTCACCCAGGAGCCTGCCGTTTGTGTCCCATATGAACCAAGTACCTTTGTTGCGTTTTTGTTTTGTTTCATTGTACAATGTTAACCTTATGTTTCACACTGTTTGAAACTGCAAACACAATCTTTACCATAACTTCTTCACGATCTTAACCGTAATTTAGTTGTATGGGAACGTAATTTGCAGGGGACAGGGTTGTTATTAAAATGTTAGCTGTGTAATTGGATGTCTAATTAGGCAACTGTTTGCTAACATGTTCACTCTAACTGCTACATGAGGTGATAATATGTCAGTGTTGTGTTTACAGCTTCCCCTAAGTGGCAAAAAAGCAAATCAATGTAGCTTGAAATTGATATATATTGCTGCCTTCGACGTGAACTGCTCCTTTCAACCAGCAGAGCAAACTAACCCGTCTTCACCACAGCACACGTCCAACACAAACACAATGTCACACTGATTAATGCAGCGAAAACAAGATGTCAGCTCAGACCAGATGGCAAGTTCAGGAACGATTCTGTGATGATAAAACCGGAATAACTTCCTCTCAATGCTAACAACATTAAAGCTCTGCAGAAAATGTGATCTGTGTTTGGTTTCAACTTCTTGCTGCGGTTTATTTGTGTAAAAACGTTTTATGTCATGCAGGTTATTAAAAAACGCTTTCTGATGAAATCTCACTCCTCCGTCTCTTTCCCTCTCTTCTCCCTCTCTTCTCCCTCTCTTTCCCTCTCTTCTCCCTCTCTTATCCCTCTGCAGGTCCGCCGGTGAACGTCACCTGCAACATTTTTATCAACAGTTTTGGGTCCATCGCTGAAACAACAATGGTGAGCTCAATTATTCTGAACATGACTTTGTAATACAGCTCAATGTGTAGATTTTGATGTTATTTCTATGCCATACAGTTTCATTTTTACTTCCTTTGAAAAATGAAAAGCCTTCTGCCCGCTGAGTGTTTAGAAATGCCTCCGCCTCATTGAGCGTGTCTCCCATTTCAAACACTTCATTTGAAGGAGAGCATCACTGCCGCGACCATTTGCATAACAACGCGGCGGCGCTGCTGCTGCTGTCGTGCCTGTTTGCAAGCAATGAGGGGAAATTTACACTCATTCATTACACAGAAAATCCATTAGTGTTAATATAACTGAACCATCAGCGGTCACAGAGCAACAAGGCCCAAAGCAGATGTGGTGACACTGTGGTGTGTGTGTGTGTGTAGGTGTGTTTGCATGTGTGTGATCTCAGCAGCCACGGCATCCATGAATGTTGCTTAAAAAAAGAACACACTCTGCTCTCTAACTTCCATAAAACACATGAATCATGTTTTCAAAACCAAATGCATTAAGAATGTGAACTGTGTAAACACTCTGCAGAGTCGCAGCAAACATTAAAGACACGGAGGTCATGTGATCGGCGGTGTTTCTGGAAATCAGTCTGGTCTACAACCTTGTGTGAAGATACACAAAAAATTACACGTGGTTAACGTCGGAACACGTGGTTAACGTCGGAACACGTGGTTAACGACTTAGTAACACGTGGTTAACGTCGTAACACGTGGTTAACGACTTAGTAACACGTGGTTGACGTTGTAACACGTGGTTAACGACTTAGTAACACGTGGTTGACGTAACACGTGGTTAACGACTTAGTAACACGTGGTTGACGTTGTAACACGTGGTTAACATCGTAACACGTAGTTAACGCTGTAACACGTGGTTAACTCTGTAACACGTAGTTAACGTTGTAATACGTGGTTAACGTTGTAACTCGTAGTTAACGTCGTAACACGTAGTTAACGCTGTAACACGTGGTTAACTCTGTAACACGTAGTTAACGTTGTAATACGTGGTTAACGTAACTCGTAGTTAATGCCGTAACACGTGGTTAACTGTAACACGTAGTTAACGTTGTAACACGTGGTTAACGACTTAGTAACATGTGGTTGACGTCGTAACACGTGGTTGACGTCGGAGCGCGTGGTTGACGTCGGAACGCGTGGTTAATGTCGTAACATGTGGTTGACGTCGGAACGCGTGGTTAACGTCGTAACACGTGGTTGACGTCGGAACACGTGGTTGACGTCGGAACACGTGGTTAACGTTGTAACACGTGGTTAACGTTGTAATACGTGGTTAACGTCGTAACACGTGGTTAACTCTGTAACACGTAGTTAACGTTGTAATACGTGGTTAACGTTGTAACACGTGGTTAACATCGTAACACGTAGTTAACGTTGTAATACGTGGTTAACGTCGTAACACGTGGTTAACTCTGTAACACGTAGTTAACGTTGTAATACGTGGTTAACGTTGTAACACGTGGTTAACTCTGTAACACGTAGTTAACATTGTAACGCGTGATTAACTTGGAAGGGTTGAGGTTAACGCTATAACACGTGCCCAACGTTGTGAAACGGTGTTGGTTAACAATGTAACAGGTAACGTTGTGAAACGGTGCTGGTTAACAATGTAACAGGTAACGTTGTGAAACGGTGCTGGTTAACAATGTAACAGGTAACGTTGTGAAACGGTCGCAGTTAACTTTGAAACACGTATTTAACCTTGTAACACAAGGTTAATGTTGTGAAGCGGTCTAACAAAACTATTGGTCTGGTTAGGAAAACATCATGGCTCGGCATAGAATACCTACACTTGTAACATAGCGTAAGCTATCGGCATATTGTCTTGTGACTCAGTCGTGTAGCCTCACGTGACATAAAGTCATCAGTATAAGGAACGGAACTTTTGGTATCTCACGGGACACAAACGCAGGTCCCAGGAGTAAAAGTCCTCTATTTATTTGTATTTTATGCGTCCGGTATTTGATTCCCTGGGAGTGAGACCAGACTTTTTTACTACATGACTTTTATGGTGATATCAGTGTCTATGGTGTAGTGTTATAAGATTTGATTGATGACAGAAACAAAGAAACCCACAATAGTAATTGATTCTTCTTTTATTAAATCCTAAATGCTGACAGAAACATTTTTCCATCAGTCCGGTTCACTTGAAACAAGTAAAAGAAAACAAAATATAAATATCTAATACCTCTCTGAAGGAGCTGAGGGGGAAGAAGGAAGCACAAAAGCAGAAAAAAGGAAAGAAGGTATCAAGTGAATGGAGGGAAATTCAGACAAACAGAGGGACGAAAGGAAGTGAAAATAACAGAGAGGAAGAATGCAAGAAGGGAGGAATAAAAAATAAGGAAACAAAGGCTCTTCTAGAGGAAGAGGGGATATCCTGAGTTCAACTCCCTATTACACACTAACACACACATCGCTGCATTAAAACTGCTGCCTCCTGCAGATCCTGGTCATGCAGAACAAACTCCAGATTATTTTCCATCCTACCGAGACCAAGTCGATCGAAAACCTGGGAGGGAGGGAGAGATGGAGGGATGAAGGAGGGAGTAAGAGGAAACATAGGGGGATGGCTGAGGGAAGAAGCAAATATTCCTAAAATGTGTTGTCTAGAAAAAAAAAGTTTTTAGCCAATGCTAGCAGCAAGGCTCTGGAGATGGTCTGATGGTCACCACCCGGTCACATGGTGGACCGACCGCGGTGGTCTCCACAGGATCAATCCTGCTGCATTTGGTGATTCCCTGACTTTCCCTCTAGCGCCACCAGCAGGTCAAAGTTTTCACTTATCCCGTGAAATATCTCATCATCTACCGGATGAGTTGCAATTTGTACAGACATTCATGGTTCCCCAACACGTTCTCACTTTAAACTCGTTAAATACCGACACGTGGTGATATTACTCTGACCCTCTATGTTCCCCTCGAGAGTCCGTTTTTGACTACGGTACTTGGTTAGGTTTAGGCAAATATCGTAGTTGGGGTTAAAATAAATGTATGTTACATGAAATAAGTGTGTTTGGTTTGTTACGTAACCAGCGGTGGTTTAGTTCATACGTTTTGTAAACTCTGGTAAAATAAGTCACGGTTGACTTTCACCCAGGGCACAAACAGTGGGCTTCCTGGGTGAAAGTCCTGTGTTTGTTTGACCCGTCCACCTGCCTCTCCCACCGCCCGGTTTATATTGGATTTAGTTCAAAGGGTGCCTCAGTGTGCCAGCATCAGACGTTAAGTGCCGCTGACCAAGGATCGATATTTGATGAGATGGCAGTTGGAACAGTTCCGGTTCCCAAACAATTAATTCTGATGACTTTTATTGTCCAAATCGTTGATTTTAGAGGATTTTGTCTGATGTACCAACCCTTTACCTCTGTGAGAAAAGAAACCGTCAGAACTCAGATGTCATTGGCGTCCGTCCCTCACAGCCTGTCAGACACAGCGGCAGTCAGATCAGTCAAGTTGAACCCCTTGATGCTGATGCTGGAGACCACAGTCGGTGTTGCTGCTCTAATCTCTCAAAAGGTGGATTAGAAGTACGGAGATAATTGGATTCATCGGGTTTTATCAAACCAGAAAATCAATTTCAAAGCTCCGGAGGCGACACAGAGAGCGAGCCGGTGGCTGAGGACGGTTTCTCTGTGCAGTGATGGTGTTTCGTTGCAGTGTGTGACTCTCGCTTTAAGCTCGGACTACAACATCCCTCCGTCCTCAACACACACACACACACACACACACACACACATTGCTGCTGGGGCCGGAGCACAGTGATAGATGGAGTCGGTAGAATGGCGCAGTGCGTGTTGAAGTCCCGGTGGTACACGGCTTTATTCCTGTTTCAGCGCTCTCCCCGCTCGCTCACTCTTTCTCCCTCTCTCTTTCTCTTCCTTACACACACAACACACTCATATCACATGTCGATCAAAGTGACAGGAATAAGACATTTATATCCACTGCAGTATTCTTTGTAAAGAATTGAAAAGACATCAAATACTAATAAAAAGAAAAAGGAGGATAAACACATAAAGGTCTTATCCTGCTGAAATCTCTTTGAATAAGTCCTGAATCCGATTGATGTGATGTTCATATTGACTGACAGGCTGAAGACACTTGATATGATAGTGAAAGATTTACATTTAGAAAGATTTGACTACAGCCTGTATTATCTTGTTCTTACTTCGGTATTTATTAATAACATTCTCTGATTCCAACTCAATAATTCACTTAATCAATGTTTTTTATTGTATATTTTATATTTACAGAACCTTAAGGTTACATGTAAGATGTATAATAAATGAGAGTTGGTAGAATATTTACAGAATACATTGTACCTCTTTCACCACAAAGCTCTCAGACTCGCTATCCTTCACACAAAACCTCAATCACTATATTTCCCTTTGTCACCCCTCTCTCTCTCTCTCTCTCTCTCTCTCTCTCTCTCTCTCTCTCTCTCTCTATGAACAGGTTTACACTGTGTTTCTTATGAGTATGATTGCCAGCTTCATCTCTCTCTCTCTCTCTCTCTCTCTCTCTCTCTCTCTCTCTCTCTCTCTCTCTCTCTCTCTCTCTCTCTCTCTCTCTCTCTCTCTCTCTCTATAGCTGTCACTCATTCTCTCCTCCCCATCTATCGCTGTTCCCTTAAAGGAACACCCATTTTGAATGTTATCTGCCCTTCTAATGGCCGTTATCAGTCGTAATCACGACTATTCTAATGCTTCAGACGGGCCAAACCAAACCTACCTGCATGTTGTGAAACGGTTTCACTTTTAAACTTGTGGTTAATGTTGTGAATTGAAACAAAACAACTTGTTTGGGCAACAAAAGTACTTGGAAAAAAGTTTAACTTATGTTAAATTAACTGAATTTATGTATGTAGGCTAAGTTTAATTATGTATGTAAGTTAAGAACGGTGTTAAGATAAGTTGACATTGACTTTTAGTTTCACACGGGACACAAACAGCGGTCTCCTGTGTGAAAGTCTTGTGTATGTTTGACTCATTCGTCCATCCCGTCCTACTTCCTGTTTGGACATTAATTTGAATGTGGGCAGTTTGTAAAGGCTGCGGCGGCAGAGACTGCAGAAAGATAAAACAGAATAAACATATGAGCCAGCTTAAGCTTCATTTAGCCATTAACCTTAATCTTCCCCTGATCTTACAGTTTTATTTGCCTAAAACTCACCAAAGGTTTTGGTTGCTAAAACCATTGTTGTCCTGTTTCTTCTTCTTCTCTTCTACCTCCTCTTTCTATAGATAGTCACTGCAAAGCTGTATGTTTGCAGCTTTAATGGTCGTTCAAGGCTCAACCAACAAGAGAAAGAAAGAGTAGACAATAATTCTGCCATGCGAGTGTCAATTATTGCATAATTTGACCTTTATTTGAAAGTAAGCATGGACTTCATTATATCTGCGCTGCATATCTGCAGCTGTACACAGTCAGCACTCTTAACCCGGCACTATTTTAGTCTCACAATTCTGGTCCAAATATAAAATGTCTGAGAGCAGAACACCACCCTTCTTTCTGGGTGTTTAATTGCTGCAATTTGTCTTGATGACACATAAATGTTGTTTCGTCAAACTGGTTGAATCGGTGACGTGCAGCTTCAGTGTGTGATTTCATTTGAAAAACAGGTTTTTTATTTTGTTCATACAAAACTCTGCATCATATTGCAGCTGTAACAGACCAGGTTTAATTGCATCAGTGTGGAAACGGTCAAACGTCTCATTTAGCAAAATCACCTCAGGATCCGGAGAGAAGTTTGCCGTCGTAAATTGATTTGACATCCCACGCTGCTGCTGGTGCTGCTGCTGCTGCTGGTGGTGGTGCTGCTGCTGCTGGTGGTGGTGCTGCTGCTGCTGGTGTCTGGGCTTATTTTGAGGCCACACAGTAAAAACAGCATCTTTCTCTCTCAACGCGATGTTGTCTGAGCTGAGCAGATGTGCTGCCATAATGTGCGAGCCTCCGTAACCTCCTACCTCTCCTCCCTACCTGAGCGGCATCCAGGGAGCCGGCAGGATGTTATGACAGGTGTGGAATTAGAATATTGCTGCCGCTGTTTCTCTCGTTTTTCTTCTTGTTGTTGTTGGAGGAGGAGGAGGAAGACGAAGAAGAAGAGGGGGAGGAAGATTGCAGTCTTTCATGCGTGGTTTACTGCCTGAGTTTAATAGATGCTGAAATGAGTGAGGAATTGTGTAAGTACAGCGTTTCCTCTGTTAATGGTTTCATAGCAGCGCGGCGGTGGTGGATCAGAAAATGTCTGGGCAGCACTGAACGGTCCAACGGCCTTATGTCAGGATATTAAACCATGAGTGTGAACCTACAGACTTCCCACTTTTAACTGCACGTATGCCAACGTCCTGCAGCTCTTTCCCTCCGTCCTCAGGAGGCGGACGTGTTCAGTAGAAAGCCGCCTCAGCATCAACATGTCCATCCATTCACTCATTCCCTGATATCATTTATTTGCAACCGCAGCTTACTTCCCCCTCATTTGAATCCAAGTGTGCTGCACCGTCCATCGCCCCTCTCAGTTTATTGCACTAGATGTGCATCCATCTGCAGCCATGAGGAGCCTCTGACCCATGAAACTGACGTTTTATGGGCTGGATGACATCCACAAGATGAGCAGTTCTTCCATGAAACAATCTGTTGGCAAACAATTGGCTTCCAAGGGATTTTTCAAAATAAAATATCAATGTGTTCAACAGACAAACTAGGGATCGTGTTGAATGTGGGTGTTTTTGCATTCGGTTAGAGCAGCTGATGTAGTTTATGGAGTGACCGTTTTTGCACTCTTTATACATCCATAGGAATGATAACAAGTAAAACAAGCATGAAAGCCTACTAAGGGTAGGTCGGACTTAGGTGGATAGATCAAACAAACAGGACCTTCACTCAGGAGACCGCTGTTGGTGTTTCCGTGTGAAACCAAAAGTAAATGTTGACGCATGTTACGTTACGCTGTTACGTTACGCTGTTACGTTACGCTGTTACGTTACGCTGTTACGTTACGCTGTTACGTTACGCTGTTACGTTACGCTGTTACGTTACGTTGTTACGTTACGTTGTTACGTTACGTTGTTACGTTACGTTGTTACGTTACGTTGTTACGTTACGTTGTTACGTTACGTTGTTACGTTGTTACGTTACGTTGTTACGTTACGTTGTTACGTTACGTTGTTACGTTACGTTGTACGTTGTTACGTTGTTACGTTACGTTGTTACGTTACGTTGTTACGTTACGTTGTTACGTTACGTTGTTACGTTACGTTGTTACGTTATGTTGTTACGTTACGTTGTTACATTGTTACATTGTTACGTTACGTTGTTACATTGTTACGTTCTTACGTTACATTGTTACGTTACATTGTTACATTGCATTGTTACGTTACATTGTTACGTTGTTACGTTACGTTGTTACGTTACGCTGTTACGTTACGTTGTTACGTTACGCTGTTACGTTACGCTGTTACGTTACGCTGTTACGTTACGCTGTTACGTTACGCTGTTACGTTACGCTGTTACGTTACGGTTTTCTATTACGTTGTTAAGTTACCTTGTTACATTACCTTGTTAAGTTGTTACGTTCCGTTGTTACGTTCCGTTGTTACGTTACGTTGTTACGTTACGTTACGTTGTTACGGTACGTTGTTACGGTACGTTGTTACGGTACGTTGTTACATTGTTACGTTACGTTGTTACATTGTTATGTTATTACGTTACATTGTTACGTTATTACGTTACATTGTTACGTTACATTGTTACGCTGTTACGTTACGCTGTTACGTTACGCTGTTACGTTACGCTGTTACGTTACGCTGTTACGTTACGCTGTTACGTTACGCTGTTACGTTACGGTTTTCTATTACGTTGTTAAGTTACCTTGTTACATTACCTTGTTAAGTTGTTACGTTACGTTGTTACGTTACGTTGTTACGTTACGTTGTTACGTTACGTTGTTACGGTACGTTGTTACGGTACGTTGTTACGGTACGTTGTTACGGTACGTTGTTACGGTACGTTGTTACATTGTTACGTTACGTTGTTACATTGTTACGTTATTACGTTATTACGTTACATTGTTACGTTACATTGTTACGTTGTTACGTTACGTTGTTGCGTTACGTTGTTGCGTTACGTTGTTACGTTACGGTGTCACGTTATGACGTTACATTGTTACGTTACGTCGTCACGTTACGTTGTTATTTTACGGTGTTACGTGATTATTCTGAACACAAACCATTATATTTTTTCTAACCTTAACCAAAAAATGTTGTTGCCTAAACGTAACCAGTCGTTCCACGACGTTGACGCGTGGCATTGTGCGTTTCTGCAAAACATATTCATGGCAACATTTTTTCTGCCGACTGGTATGATTTAAGGTCAAGACGAAGAGGCTGGAGGTGATGGTCTACAATAATTTTAGACAGAATCTGTGGTCTGAATGGAGATGAAAGAGTAGAAAAGTAGAAAATATTAATTAAAGGTGCAGTCTGTCATCCAAATTTGTCAAACTTCTGCATTGGCTTCACTCGGCAGAACCGGAGTTTGCCGCCTGGTATCAATGTAGGACAAAGATGTAAGGCAGGTGTAGCTGCATGATGGAGGAGTCTCTTGAACATAAAGAACTGCTGCTGAAGATTTCAGTAACATCACGACAATTAGTGTAAAAAGTCAGGCTCGTCCCAACCAGCTGGAATCATAATCGTGTTTGTGTTTAGCGACTCCGTTAAGGCCATTCTCTCGATTTTTGCCCTTTTGAAGCCGGTGCCGTGGTTTTTCTCCTCTCCTCTGTATCCCCTCGTCTCTCCATCGACAGACGCTCCTCATCTCTGCGCCATTTCAGTTTCTTTATCATATTCTCCAGCAGAAGGAATGGCGACTCCTTCCCGGAAAGGTCGAGCTCATTTGTGTCGTGAGATATTCAGTCGAATACATAGTGATGAACGGCGAATGGGTCTCACTGAAGTTGATTGCCATGTGACTGCTTCACACACACACACATGCAGCCCTGTGGCTGATTGCTCCTTTAAATGCCACCCGCTGGGGCTGCTGGCATGGCCGTGCATCGCCCCCGCAATGTTTTTCTGCTATGCCAGGCAGTTTAATGATGGCTCCAGCCTGGCCGAAGTGTCCGAGCTCCATGCTCTGAGAATAATTGACAATTACGAGGAATGTAGGGGCGAGCTAAATGCCACACCATGCTGAATATAGACACTCCATCTCAGATTGTGAAGCGGGGAATGGAGATCAGACGGCGGAGGTTTTACAATAAAGCTCTGAGGGAGCAACAGTTAATATTGTATACCTGGAAACAGCCCTTAATTCCAAGTTCTGACCCTCAAAGCAACCATTGGAAGGGATGATGGAGGAGCACACACAATGTCTGCTACCGCTTGAAAAATGATGCCTTTAGTCTTTTGTTGAAACACTTCCCTGTCCTTGGGTGACCTGTTGCAGTTTTGGGACTGACTGTCAAGGTGTTATATAGTGTTCTTTATCATCTATCATCATTTAAAGCTGGAGTAGGCATCTTTGACCACTGTAACACATTTTACTGTGAATATGACAGTGAAATACTGGCAGCAACAACATTTACGGAATATCTTAAGTTTCACAAGAATACAGCATCTCACTGTAAACAAAGCATACAGTAATACGTTGTAATAATTAAAAAATTACAGAATGTTACACCAACAGAAAACTGTACAATTTCAACCATATGAGACAAAAACAGTCACTTATTGTCATCAACATGTACAGTAATTTGCCAGCAGTAAGCAGTAAATTACTGTGAAAAGAAACACTTGATCGTTGGGATCATGGCAGCAAGCATTGTGACTCCCAGAATGCATTGCTTTCACAGCAATATAAGCATAATGCAGCATATTTTGAAAGTATCCAACTGAATAAATCCCAGCCCCTCCCGTCAGGCCTTCCTCCAAAGCCACTCCCCCAAAACACATGACTTCTGCTGGAGGACGAGTCCGCGAGCAACGTGATCTCATCCATACTCATCATAATGCAGCTTGGCAGACCTGTAGATGTATCGATCTTTCAGTTAAAGAGCGGAGGCTGGAGGTTTTATAGCCGCCGGGTGGAAGTTCATCACTGCGCTGCAGTCTGGATTTAACCTCCATCGACTCAGATTCCATCTGGATGAAACCTTTCAAATCCGAGACTGAACTCTGGATCTTTGATTTGGATCAGTAAAGTCAAAAAGTGATGCCGTTCTCCTCACTCAGGGGTCATCCTTACTGAATAATAACTGTAGGAGCAACGGAAGTCAGACGGCGGCTTTACACTCTGTATCTCAAGCGACCACAGTTTCACAAGCATGTGAAGAACTACGGTGGCCTTCAGGTGACATAAAACATGAAACGCCTCTACGTCACTCCTCCACATTCCAAATATGGTAACTTCCGTTCACTGGTTGCAAAAAGTCAAGATGGCGACGGGCAAAGCGTCGAACTCGAGGCTTTATAACGGCAGTCCACAAACCAATGGGTGACGTCCCGATGACTACGCCCACTTCTTATATACAGTCTGTGGTCAATGGTTTGCAAACAGCACCAAGGATTCCTCCCCTCATACAAGAAAGTAAGATGGCGTTCGTCAATGAGGAAGGACATGAGATTGCCCAAAAACAAGAAACAATAGCCACACACTGTTGTTCTGCAGCTGACTGATAGTATCCTCTGTGCCTCAGAAATCCATCCTCCTCATTGTTAAAACAGCTCTGTTCTTTGAAGGCTCTGTGACTTGTGTCTTTGAGAACCAGCCTTCTATCTCCTGTCTATCTTTCCCTCCGACTGTCCTCCCACTCTATCTCTCCATCTCGCTGTTAAGACTGAAGAGGGAGCAGCAGCCCGATGGCCTTCAGCTGCCCTCCAGCTTCGTACCAGGCCAACTCTCCACACATCCGCCTGCCTGTCTGCGTATCCCTCTATTTCTGCCAACTTCCTTTTTTTCTGTGTGGTTTTTACTTTTTTGTTTTGCTTAATAAAAGTGCTTCATCAATCAAACCACAGCGGACACAAGCCTTCAAGAAAGAGTAGAGAAACGAGAACAGAGAGCTAAAAGGCCGAGGAGGATCTGAGGCTGCACAGCGGCTCATAGGCGTGAAAAAAGATCGTATGTGGCTCAGTAAAATCTCCGACATGCGCACGAAGGAGAAAATGACATATGGAGGACGACCCATAACCACCTGCTCATCCAACCGTGCAATCCTGTCCATCACTCCATCTCTCCATCTGCCGGTATCGGTCGATCCACTCTCCCGTGTGGAGATACGCCATCTCGAGTCAGCGGTGCAGTGACCCTCCATGAGAGCCTTTCTCTTTTTCTTTTCCTCCAATATCATTCTGAATATCTGTCCGGTTGCGTAGCTTTGCAAGTCATCTTGACAAACTATGAAATACATCGACGTATCCTCGTACAACAGTTCCTAGGATACCTTACGAAGAGATACTCTTTATTTTTGTGATTTCTGCTCGTTACATGCATACTGTATTTCCTCACAGGGAACTCGGAAAAGATCGTGAAATACTGAATTACATCCTAAATAAATCAACACTGACTTCTCCTGATAGATCCCTTTTTGTTTTAATAGGCGCCCATGTGGCTGCTGCATTGCATTCTGGTCCTTTCCCTGCTCCTGTGCGTGTAGAAATATTCCTGATTGTTTCTTCTTCTCTGTAATGAGTCACTGAATGTGTGATTTGTTTCTGGGCTCTCAACCACCCTTCCGTTAGCCAGCGAACAGATGTAGCTGTAACATCTTGACGTGGTCTGTCCTCTGTGTCTCCTCTCAGGACTACCGAGTGAACATCTTCCTGAGACAGCAGTGGAACGACCCTCGGCTGGCCTACAGCGAGTACCCCGAGGACTCGCTGGACCTCGACCCCTCTATGTTGGAATCCATCTGGAAACCCGATTTGTTCTTCGCCAACGAGAAGGGGGCCAACTTCCACGAGGTCACCACCGACAACAAGCTGCTACGCATCTCTAAAAACGGCAACGTGCTGTACAGCATACGGTGAGTGGAGGACAGTGTTGATTATTAGAGTGAATACTGCGGCGTGGACACACCGTAACAATCTCCTGCTCACATCCAGACGATCTCATTAACAGTGCATAGAATTAACTTACAGCCGCTGTAAAACGCTTAGTGCCTCGATGCTGGTGGACTAAAGCTGTTCAATGATCATTTAAAAGAGATATAACCGTAATGTAAAAGTTTAGAGTCGCAGAGAGGAAGGAGGAAGGGAATGCATCTGGAGGTTAGATTGAAACAATCAGTTATGAAGCTATGATTGAAGATAGAAGGTGACTGCTCTGACTTCCTGTTTATTGCATTCCAAAGACCTTCATCTTCTGCTTCAGACTGCTCTTATTGCGTCAAAGTTGGAGGTTTTTATTTTCTCCAGAGCTCCACTTCGTCCCTCCTTTTTTCTTATGTATCTCCGAGACACCCCATTCAAGGCTCTCAGAGTTATAGCCGCCTTCAGCCGACAAAACCTTTTAGCCCGCCAGTGCCTCCTCCTCCTCCTCCTCCTCCTCGCTTTTATGGCCTCAGCTCCGGGGCGAATGAGAAAGAGACGCAGCAGCCATGGTAATCTACTCAGCCTGTTAGTATTCCAGCAGCGAGTCCAATCCGTTATCAACCTCAGTTCTCACCTTCATGTCCGGCCTGAAGAGGAGTGAGATTGGCCCTTTTATAGATATCGTCAGAGAAAAGGGGTGAACCCTGCGCTCCGCTTCTGCTGCTCTCATTTGTTAACTTGACAACGTCAGAACGAACCCTCCGGCGATCAGCTGGATCTCGGCGGCGGGATATTAACGCGTCCAGAGGAAAGACGGAGAAAGTGGGTCTTGTAAATGTTGTTTACTCTGTTCTCAATGTTTATTGCTCGACAGCGGAGCGGTGACCGATGGCCGCGTCGCCTCCGAGATGAGAGTGAACTCTTTGAGATTGGACGATCAGATTCCCATGGTGTCAGATCTCCTGCTGTACTTCAACAGGGAATGCAGGGTTTGCTCTGAGCTCATATGAAATCCCATTTGTGCTCGTGGGGCGTGGTATCAAAAGGGGGAATAGAAGTCAGTTTTCTCTAAAATAAAGACAAAACAAAAGGTAGCATGTTGGTAAATCACATGAGGATATGATATGTGCAGTGGACATCGTCATGCTTTTGGAAGACACTTTTATAAAATGTGTTCTTGCTGATTAGGACTCAAAAATAACTCATATGTGTCCCATAGTTTAGACTTTAATTTTAACTTTATTTATTTGCCCCGCACAACCTAAACATAAAATACACACGATACAGGAAAAGTTATTTTATAGATATGTTTTAATATGTTAATTATAATGGATTATTATGTTAATCCATTAGAAGAATAATAGGAAGTTAGCACAGCGAAGCTAACAGAGGAAATGGATTTACTTTATTTTGCTTTATTGACACAATTTACATCAAACTTCGTACGTGTTATTGGAGTCATACCTTTTTAGATTTACGTTGACTCACATTACGTCCCCAGTGTCCTTTCAGTTCTTTTGTTCTTTTGCATCAAAGTAATGCAGTGATAAACGTCAGCACAGCTTTGATTCCACTGCAAACAGGAAGTGCTGCTCGCTAATTATAAATCGTACTCTTAATGGTGCCAATTTGACAAAATGTTGTAAAGTCTAAAATAAAACAGGTCTGTTGCCCACAGCTAAGTCTCCATTAAAACTTTGTGCTGTGCTCACAAAACATCATTAGCCCCAAAAAGAAGTAATAAAGAATCGAGTTATATTTCTGGCAGATGTTAAGTGGATTGGATGTCTGCACATTTCTTTAGATTAAAGAATATTTTTGCTTGTTTGTAGAAAGTCCAACAAAACTAATACTTGTGTTATTTTATCTTTTCCAACCTTAGCACATTCAATTTATTCGTCACCGTTTTGAAAGATCCCGTAGTGTCGTCCTTAGAGTCATTGAGGAGTTCATGAAATTCAGCATCGGTCCTGTGTGAGTTCTACTTCTGGTGGAACAGAAGAACAGAATCGCCTGCAGGGTCGGAGTACAAAGCAGGACAGGGTTATTTTTTTTTGGTCAGCATTTGGCATTTAGGTGTCTTGATGCAGCAAACAGGAAACCACAGAGCTCAACCTTCCTGCTGAGAAAGTGGGACATCTGTGGAGGCTGCGTCGAGTGTGTAATACATATTCAGCATCCTGTCAGACGACTATGTGCAGACGCGGCAAAGTGTTGTACATCATGCCGACTGGACGTGTGTGTGTGTGTGTGTGTGTGTGTGTGTGTGTGTGTGTGTGTGTGTTGTAGCAGCGGGTGTCCTGTTAGAGCGGAACAGGAGGACGGAGTGTGTGCTGCTCCTCGTGACAACCTGCTGACAGCTGCGACTCTGCACAAACTGGGAGCTGTTTTTAATAATATGTATGTTTAGGTTTTCTTAGAGAGACTTCATGTTCAGTGACTTAGCGATTGTGATGACAGTGGTGGTGGATGGTGGTTTTCTGCCATCGGTTAAAAACTTGTTAATCTGAAAATAACCTTCAAAGCCGTCTGACAGATAACGAGCTCTCTGATTAAAACAAGTCACGAAGCAACCGATTACGCACTTAGTGCATCATGGGAAAAGTGTCAGTCTGTGTCCGAAAATCTGATTCATCAGATTTCAAGTTGCCTGTTACAAAATGATTTATTTAAGATGGACAGTCGAGAATATTTGGTGATTCAAGATTCAAAGAAAACAAGATGTGCTGGAGCTTTCAGTCGTATCACATGGTCTTCAGAAGCACACAATTCCCTCCTTGTTCGAGGGACTTGAAGCATCATTAGTCATCCATGTTGGCTTATCGACTGAGTTTCATAATGTCTTCCTACAACTGAGCATCATAGGACCATGTGATGTGACGTGAGAGCTCCAGAAACAGCTAAATGCACCTTGTGCTGAGATTGTTTTCTCATATGTTTGAGGGGGAAATCATAGTCTGGAGTTATTGCAAAGCTCTTATGGAGATTAGTGCTGAATTGATTATGATATAGTGCAACTATCAATTATTTTAACAAATTAACAGCATTAGACCAGTTCATCTGCCCCCCCCCCCCCCCCCCCCCCTTATAATAATTGATATTTTACAGACTGCACAATGTATGGATTAACAATAATTGATTCATTGATAATCGTTGGTGCCATCTCTAATTGGTTCAATTTATTGTGAGAACACAGATGATTACATCCCTAGTTTTATATAAACAGCTAATATCGGTGTCTGTTAGGGGGGGGGGGGGTGGAGCCGTAATGATGTCAGACGACGTGTTTCCAATGAAATCTCATTTCAAAATGAAAGTCTTTCATTTCAGTCATGCATCAAAGCTGGTATCAACATTTTGTTTTTCCATTAATTTTCCATTAATTTAAGTTGACTTCTGCAGAGATGCGTTCGCTCCACGTGACGGGAGGAATTCATTGACTCAGAAGCCTAATGCGTCACCACGACGACACGGGACCGGCTGCCTCGAACATTTTCATTTTCGGAGTTTCACGGATCAGCCTTCCGTGAAACGAGATTCATTCCCATGTTGCTGCGTGTGGCTGCTCGGCTACAGGTTTCCATCCTGTTGGTCCTCCAGCAGAGAAGAAGAAGCTGTGACCGCGAACACAGATTCACTGTTCCTGTTCTCATGGTCTTCAGGTTTCCTCATTGTGATCAGTCAGCAGCTAGAAGATTTAAGTTAAATCTATCAGTCAAATGTCTTTTTGATACAATGAACAGATATGAACAGACTCAGTCATTTCCTAAAACAGCCGCTGACTCAAGTTTTCCACAAAAGTTACTCAAACAAACAGGAAATAAAGTGCATTAGTCCGTCTTTTATCAAACTAAGGGCATCTTTCGGGGACTATTTTCAGCGGCGTATTAATCTGGTCTCTAGTGAGTCTTTGTGGCAGCAGGACGGTGTGTGTGTGCGTGTGTGTGTGTGTGTGCGTGTGTGTGTGTGTGTGTGTGTGCGTGTGTGTGCGTGTGTGTGTGTGTGTGTGTGTCAGAATAAAATACAGTGTGTGTTCATGGTGATGAAGGAACAACAGAGTTGAGATATTAAGCTTTTTCATGCACACAATACTTGTTTGGAGATACTTTGACTGTTTGTGTCTTTTCATATCTTCACTCATGAATGACTTTGAAACAATATATTTGATTTGAATCGTTTAATCAATTAATTGTGAATTGTTTCAGTGCTACTCAAATGCTTTAGTTCTTTTATCGTCTTGGTGAAAGCAAACATCAGTTGGATTCTGCTTTGATCAAGTTGAGCTCGTTATTTAATTCGTTTTACTTTCACCCTTCAAATCTGTGATGTTTGCTTCTCCTTTTACGAACAAAGTAATTAAACTCTGTTATCTTCTGAAATGCTGTAAATGTGAGAAACTAAATGTTTATAGAATGTAAATGGTAGTGATTGATTCATTCAAGTTAGTGTTGAACTTAAATCGAATCAGTCTGGATAACAGCAGAGGCAACATCGATTTATTTCTAAATCCCCCAAAAAATAAATGTATTTATTCGTATCAATTTCAAACAGGTCCTGATCTGTCGGTGTTCGGTGAGGTGGCCTGGATGAGTTACACTGATGAAGCTCCGGATAATCCTCTTAGTACTAAGTGATGCTGAATGTGTGTGTGTGTGTGTGTGTGTGTGTGTGTGTGTGTGTGTGTGTGTGTGTGTGTGTGTGCGCATGTGTGTGTGTGTGTGTGTTTGCAGAATAACACTGATCCTGGCCTGTCCCATGGATCTGAAGAACTTCCCTATGGACGTCCAGACCTGCATCATGCAGCTGGAGAGCTGTGAGTCACCTCACACACACACACACACACACACACACACAAACACACACACACACACAGATATGATATAGATGTCTCTGTGGCCTTTTCATTATTTGAACAGACATGAGATGAGTCACAGAAACAGGAGTTCAAAGAGCTCTGTAGTTCAAGGGTCAACAATGAGGGGAAGAACAACACAATGCTCAGTGGATGATAACGGGGGGGGGGGGGGGGGGCGCGCCCCATGAACGACTCTGTTGCTTCTGATTTGCAGATACAAATCAGTCTGCTACTTCAGCACCACGGACAGCGCCGCGGCTGTTATGTTTGCTGTTGTTGCAGCGACGGATCAATGAGTCGGGGAGACTAGACGACATGTTCTCACCACAAACTGGTCAAATGAGGACGCTTGGTGTCTCTACAGTCTAACTATGATGCTCAGTGACGGCATATATCAGTCTCTGCTCATTACATGCACAGTGCCTTTTCAAAATAAAGGTCCAGCACAGGTTTACTTGTTTGTTTTTTTACACAGCTACATGAATAGGTTGAGAACAAGACAGAGGTTTGGGTTAAAACAAGTGTAATTGTGTATTTGCTATGTGATATGTTATCTTCTGTATTTCATTTTGTCGTTACTTCTACTGCTCTTTATTTATTTTCTTTTGTTTTTTTTCATACGTTCTTACTTCCTTCATTCTCTACTTCTGGCCTTTGTTCCGTCTTATCTTCCTACTTTCCCTCTCTTTCCTCCATTTCTTTCTTTTTATTATTTCCTTCCTTTGTGACAAATACATAACTCGTAGTCTTCTCCACGATGAGTCAGATAACTTTAACTGCCGGTGATGTGAACGATCACTGGAAGGTTAGAGAGCTGTGGGCGCTGCTGTTAGCTGACGGCGTGACACGGCTGGGCAGATCACAGAATACTCAGCTGGTGTTGAACCGGTACTTAAAGCACCAAAACCTCTCACTGGGTGACCGTCCACCCCAACCAGAGACAGAAAGATCATCACCTCACAGACGAGCCACACAGCGATGAAAGCAGTCTAACCTCCTGCTCCTCGCTCTCTCCTCCAGTCGGCTACACCATGAACGACCTCATATTCGAGTGGGACGAGAAGGGAGCTGTGCAGGTGGCTGACGGCCTGACGCTACCTCAGTTCTTACTCAAAGAGGAAAAGGACCTGCGCTACTGCACCAAGCACTACAACACAGGTGAGTGCGTTTCTCTCCATCTGTCGCTGTTTGGCTTCCGCACTGTTACAACCTCCATCTCATCAGGAGAATTCAGTCCCTCATGAAGAATGCAGTGATGTTTCTGGGAACACCTTATTTTGGCAGTTTGTGATTTTCTAGGAAGTTTCCTGGAATAACAGTTTGAATATTGTTTTTGCTGAGAGATTTAGTCCAGAGTTTGGTTGAGTTCATCAGCAGTTGTTGATATCATGACGGCTTCTCTTGAAAGAGTCGCTCAATATTTTCATCACCAAATATTCACACATCTGGCAACACTGCTGGAGCCGTCAGCTTATTCTGTTGACACTCAAGGACCTTTATTCTCCATATATGTCGATTTGTGCGCTTGACTTGAAGCACATTTGAACATGACCATGTTCAGCTGACCTGCTGTACTCTGAGTCAAAGACTGAATATGAACAAACAACTGTGATTCATCAATTACTATCCCTATAACTAGCACCAAACCAGGCAGACAGAGTTACATTAGCAGCTTCCTCCGCAGAGTAAAGTAGACTCCGAACTGACAGGTGGATGCTGGTGTGGAGGTGGAGGTTTTAAAATGGCAGCATGTGACAGCAGCAGCAGCAGCACTGTCAGCATTAAGTACACGGCCCAACATCGAAAGGGTGCGCTTGATATACGTTGCAGAGCGAGGAGAGCGTCGTGTCAATGTCTTGAGCTCACTGCTCTGCTTTGACTGCAAACACCTCGCTTCATTTTTATGTGAAACACAAAGTGTGTATGTGGTTGACGTGAGAATGTGTCTCGATGAAAAGTACAAAGAATATCAACAAACCCTCCTCCATCGCTCTGTCTGCCCGTAACACTTTCTTTCTTTATCTTTCATCGTTCTCATTTCTTCATCCGTGTCGTTCTCTTCGACACTTTGCTCTCTGTCTTTCATCACGGAAACATCCTGTTTCTCTCCAGGATTCACGTTGCAAAAGGAAAGATGAGGAAGAGAGGAGGAGAGATACACGTGGAGGAGGTGGGGAGAGGAAATGAAGTAGAGCAGAAGAGGGCGGGATGTCCTCCGTCTAATGAACGGAGAACAGATCTAAATTCAGAAGCACATCTTCTTTGAAATGTAGAGCGGGAGACGCTGCGAAGCGTCTGCCTGGAGACTGAAATGCTGCATGAGTCAGAGACAGAATTTCATTTTTATTTGAAAGTGTGAAATGTGGAAATAACGGAGGAATACTGCACTGGAATGGAAAATATTCCCCAAATATTTCATTCTTCTCTTTCCAGTGTCATAAAAGTTTGAGTGTGACTGAGAGGAGAAAGAATAAACACTGAGCTGCAAAGTTTGTTTCAGCCACAAACTCCAAAATAACTGTTGATTTATTCACATTATTTTCACATTCAAAGTCTCTTATGTGTACATATTCATACGAAAAATGGTAATATTAAAATAGATATTTTAGGACTAACTAAACTGCACTCTGAATTATGTTTTGAGATAAACATATTTTCTGGGGATGTCATTTTTAGGAGACCTCTCCAGGAAAAGACTGAACAGCAGACGAATAAAGAAGAGAAGAAATGATGAAAAAGAATGATAGTAGAGACAAAGGAGAAGGTGGAGAGATAATAAAATAAGAATACGAAAAGAGACAAAGGAGAAGGGAAGTAAAGAAACCTTCAAAATAAAGGAAGTGAAAATAGCAAAAAGAGATGAAAATATGAATGGAATGGAGGTGAAGGGACAGTGTTGGAAGAGAAAAACAGGGGGATGAATAGAATGAGAAGGAAAGGATTCTATTCGTCATGTGAGAAGGAAGCTGAAGAACAACAGGAATAAATGAGAGCAGCAGAAATCAGAAAAAGAAACAAGTGAGGAGAATCTAACAGAGGACGGGGGGACAGGGAGGACGGGGGAGGACGGGGGGGACAGGGGGGACGGGGAGGACGGAGGAGGACGCCACGCTCTGTTTCTCCCTTCAGGTCCTCCAAGTGTAGATGAAAACCATCTGTCCAGTCCACCTCGCCAGTCTGCAATTCTTACACTTCAGAGAAAGCACAAAATATATGAATATGAAATACATATCAGGCCGAGTAGGCGGCTGTCTGAAACAGAAAAGACTGAAGATTAAAATGTATTGCTGCAGAAAGACGATGTGACAAACTGAGAAGTTGAATGTGATTTTCGGGGTCCAAAGTTAAGGGCGACAAAGAGAAATAAAGTGTTTTAATTAAATGCTAATTTTTAAGTCATACATTTAATTTAATTCATTCACTCAGCACCTTTCAACATATGTCAATAGGGTTAATGAAAAATGTTAAAATAAATTTTACCTATTAAAGATTAAAGATGTCATAACTGATAATGTTTTTGCTGAAGAAGATTATTTAAATGTTCATGAGTCTTCATGACTAACAGTAAAATGTTAAGATTGTAATATTATTACAATAATGTGCTTTTATTTTGAAATTGACATTATTCTTCAAACATTATGCCTTTCTTTTCAAACTATCGTGACATTATTCTCACAATCCCTGCTATTCATGACAATAAGGCCGGAGATACGTTGCTATTTAACCTCGTGTTGTGTGAGGAGATGTGTTCGTTCATGAGGACGTTGACAACCAGCGCTTCAAACGGACGCAGGATACATGAAGCAGCCATCAGCATGCAGACGCAGAGTTTAAAGGCAGTAAATCTCCAGATTAACTCTGATGCACCTTCAGAAACCCAACATCCACTAAACAGGAAACCCGGTTCCAGAAGACGCTCTTAAAATAGTGCTTCAATAAGGTGGAACACGAACCGGGAATCAAACATCATGAGCAGATGACATTTAAATGTTTGTAAATTATTAGTCTCCATAGAAACTGTGATGCGAGTTTTCGTATCAATAAAACTAAAGAAACAAAACTTTCAAGGAATTATTCTTACACAAAAAAAGAAAAATGACAGGTCGCAGTAAGATCCATCTCCAAAACACCAAACCACTGGTCACAGTCTGTGTGTGTGTGTGTGTGTGTGTGTGTGTGTGTGTGTGTGTGTGTGTGTGCAGCAGGCTGATTAGTTCAGATTCTGAGCCATCACTCACACAGAGGTTGACGTCTGCTGTCGCCGCTGAGGAGATGAACGATCCACCTCCAGACGAAAAGCCTTGACACGACTCAGCACCGCCACACACACACACACACACACACGCGCGCACACGCACACACATACGCACACACACACACACACACACACTGATGCATGCACAGACAATGGGGTGATAATCCTCTGCTTTGTTATATAAAGTCTGTTTTGTCTCTGTCACTGAATCCCACTCAGTCATTCTCACATCACGTTCGTTTCCTGTTGAAATACTGTTGAAAGCTTTATCTTTTACATCGGTGCAACGTTTCCTACTGTTTGGTTCTCGGTGGGAAGCAGAGTGAGTTTAACTCTGCGGGATACGACGTGATATTCCCACACAACTGAACTGCATTCTCATCTGTACGGTACGAGGGAATTCTATTTTCTCTTGGATCACTGTCGCAGTTTGAAAGTGTTTAAAACACGTCGTTAACGTTGTAGATTGACATGAAACATAAACTGCAACCATCATGGCAACAAAACTACTACTACTAATACTGCTGCTACCACTGCTGCTACTACTACTACGACTACTTCTACTACTACTTGGTTATGTTTAGGCAACAGAAGTACTTGATTATATTTTCTTCACATGATTTCTGTTATGGAATATTCCTATGAACAGGCGGGAGAAGAGTGTTAAAATGTTATCAATTCAATGTCAAAATGAAACAGAGTCTGGATGAATGATCAGAGTTGTAATAGTCAATTTATTTCGCTTGCAAGCAAAAGAGAGCACTATCCCACAGACACTTCTCCGTCATCTGTGTGAGAGGCTCTGAAAAACATCGTAAATGCATGGACATTTTATACCCGACAAGAATACACCAATACACAAATACACCAATACACAATGGAGACAGACAGCCAGGAGCCTCCTGGTGAAAAGAAATTAAGTCATAGTATGCAGAGACGGAGTAAAACAATGTGAGCCATCAGACACCATAAATACCTAAAGAGGGTCACGCCCCCCCCCCCCTCTAATGCTAAACACAAGGAAATACCGTATGCAAGACCCCTTTGTCTGTCCCCGTCTGGGGAGACAGACAGAATACACAGGAACAAACAGGTAACAAGACTCTATAACCCTAAAACATGAGACTATGTCATATTTTCCCATAACATTCCACTCTTTTGGTTACAACATAACCACAATTAAACATAGTAAAAAATGTAAAAATACTGACTAGGGTGCAAAGGGTCGACTACCTTTGTCCCATCAGACCCCAGAGGATTATTCTGCCCCTGTCTTGAGGAGTCTGTTCCTAGCTAAATCAAGAAAGAAACATAAAGCAAATCAACCCGAAAAACATGAGTCAATTACACAGTTGATATTTCAAAAATCTGTTTTTGTGAGACAAAGTCTCTGATATATGAGCAACACGTTGAGATGTCGGCAAGAAGAGAGTTGTTGTCCTCTTCGTTTCCCTCAAGGCCTGGGAGATGAGTTGTAGACAGTTAGCACAGATCACGCAAGTGTCTGTCGGCCACTGCCCGGTGTGATCCCGTCCTTGAATCACTGCTTGTCCTCCTGCGATGGCATAAAACACGTGGCGAGAGGGATTCTTCCAGCCGTCTTTCTTCCGTGGCATCCACGTCGCGTTGTAGACAGTTAACACAGAACACGCACGTGTCTGTCGGCTAACTGCCCGTTGTGATTTCCGTCCGTGAATCACTGCATCTCATCTGCTGATGGCACTGTTGGTTCTTCTGGTGGTGCCGTTTGGCTGGCACTGGAGGCAGGTGCTTGCTCCCCTGAAGCCTCTCCTGGGTCTGGAACCTTTTTGCAGTGTGACGCGTGGACCCACGTAGCCCTCTCAGCTACTTTGACGGCCGTCTGAGTGACGAGGAGGACCTGGAATGGACCCTGCCAACGTCGTGAGCTCCAGTGCTTCCTTCTGAAGTCTTTCACGACCACGAAATCCCCAGGCTGCAGCTTATGGAGAGGTCCTTCAGCTGGCCTCGGAAGAGCTGCAGACACCTGTTGTCTTATGTTAGATAGAGCAAAGGACAACTGTGCACAATATGTTAACATTTTATGTTCGCATAAGGCGGTTGAGGGAAGTGGCGATCCTGGTGCTTCTGTTCCTTCCGATGGAGAGAGCTCAACAAAATCCATCATAATGTGCTCAAAAGGGCGTGTCGGAGGCGGATGTGCAGCCTGGCCGGACACTATCACAGGCCTGCCTACATTGTGGGTGGAGCAGGTTACACATGCAGAACAGAATTTTTGTGCACATGCTGTGAATCCCTTTGTGAACCATGTCTCATTTAATGCACTCAACATCCCCCCTTTTGATACATGGTCTAACCCATGTGTCAACTTAGCATAATGGCTGAAATAATGCTTAGGCAGACACGGTTTAGCATCGGGCCCTGACCAGAGTCCATCAGTGTGTGTGCATCCCGATGCCGCCCACAACCTACGCTCTTCCGGAGTGGACAACGTCTGCATAGCTATAAGAGAAGACGGAGCTGCGACAGATGAGGACATGAGAGCAGAGGAAGTGGGGACAGGAAATCGAGCAGCCGCTTTTGCCGCAGCGTCTGCGCGTGCATTCCCTGTTGAAATGATGTCAGTGTGCCCTGTATGAGCAGCACATTTGCAAACAGCAATTACTGTTGGCAACAAGATGGCTTCTAACAGTTCAGCAATGAGAGTGTGATGCAAAACAGGTTTCCCATCAGACTTAAGGAACTTTCTGTGTTTCCACAGACTCCCAAAATCGTGAATTACTCCGAATGCATAACGAGAGTCAGTGTGAACTGTAACAGTTTTACCTTCAGCTAGTCTGCATGCTTCAGTGAGCGCGATGAGCTCAGCTGCCTGGGCTGAAAGATGACATGGCAGAGGACCTGAACGCAGCACTTCTGAGTCCGAAACAACAGCAAAACCACAAGATTAGTACCAGTGTGATCGCGGGAGGCAGACCCATCAACATACATTACCATGTCGCTGTTGAGCAGTGGAGTGTCCATCAAGTCAGGACGAGGAGTGCACCGAGCTTGGAGCTCAGCTAAACAGTTGTGCTCCTCTCTGTCACCAGGAATTGGGAGTAGTGATGCAGGGTTAAGATTAGTACAGCGTTTGACCGTTACGTTTGGCATGTCTAAGAGACATGTGTGATAACGCAAATATCGCGCTGCAGAGAGGTGAGACGATTTCTGTTCGAGGAGAATCAAAGACACCGAATGAGGAACAAGCAGAGTTAATGGGGCGTATCCTACTATATCACGTGAGGCAGCGAGTGCTTTTTCTGCCGCGGCCACTGCACGCAAACACTGTGGCAAACCAGCTGCGACTGGGTCGAGTTTTGCGGAGAAATACGCAACTGGTCTTAATTTGTCACCGTGTGATTGTAACAACACCGAGGTCATGCAGCCCTGTCTTTCATCTACTGTCTGAGTGAACGGTTTGTTCGGATCTGGCAAACCTAAAGTTGGAGGAGTTTGTAGAGCACATTTCATTTGTGTGAAAGCTGAATGACCTTCTTCAGTCCAAATTACTTTCCCATGTGCTGTGAGATTTTTACCGTGAATCAAACTTGATAATGGCTTCTCCATCTGTGAGTAGTTGGGTATAAACGACCGACAGTATGAACACATACCTAAAAAGGACATCAACTGTTTTTTAGTGTCAGGTTTTGGTATCGACACGATTGAAGCTATTCTTTTCGGAGAGAGGGTTTTCCCTTCCCCTGAAATGTCATGACCTAAGAAACGTACATTTTGCATTACAAACTGTAATTTAGCTAGACTGGCCTTGTGGCCCTCTTGTGCTAGGTGCTTTAGCAGTTTTATTGTGTCTTTCTGGCACTGTGCCTGAGTTGGAGCTGCGATAAGGCAGTCGTCGACATACTGCAGGAGTGCAGAGCCTGGTGAGAGTGTTAGACTTTCTAAGCTTTCTCTGAGTGCATCATTGTAGATGGTTGGAGACTCGGTGTAGCCTTGACACAGCCGTGTGAAGGTGTACGGTTTACCGTTAAAATTGAAGGCGAACCAATATTGACTTCCCTTGTCGACTGGGACACTGCATCTCTGTTTGCCAGATCTTCAGTTTTACCTTGCTTCGTGTTATTAATTAATGCCATATTAACTTTCGATGGGAAAGCGGTCACTATAGCTTGGCAGACGGCTGTGATGAAAGTGACGTATGGCACGTTGTCTGCGTCTCCCCAGGGAGGTTTTACCATCCGAGAGTCGTGGCCAGGACCTGTAGCTGTGGCCCTGATTTTGCTGAAGTCTGTTGGGCCAACATGCTTGACTAACAGGCGGTGGACCTCTGGGCCAGTAGGCATAAATTCTTCGCAGAATATCAGGAAGTCTTTCGCGAATTCTGCGCCATTCTGGATGCTTGGCAGGTGAAGTGAAGCTTGCATGATGTCACCTTGTGTCCAGGGTCTGAACACGAGACCCGGAGCGCCATCTGCTGGTCCTGGAACTTGAATCATGGGCCCCTGGAAAGTTTCGGTGAAGGCTGGTGGGGGGGGTGTGTCGGTGCTGAGCCAGTTGGCAGCAGCGCCGGCTGAGGACCATGGTGAGGCGGATGTTGCAGCCGTCTGAGGAGAGACAAACGGGTTGTGCTGAGGTGAGGCTGGACTCCGTCGGATCTCCTCGTTTGTCAGGCGAGCCTGTTCTTGCTGTAGAGTGTGGAGCCGGGTTACTGGTCTGCTAGCCAGTGGTGCATCCGGGTATGGCGGAGGAGGCAGCGAAAGAGGTGGTGGTTGTAGAACGCCATCCTGTGGGGAAGGTCGGTAGCACGTGTCCAGGAGGGGACCAGCCGCTCCTGTCAAACTCGGGTAGAGGGTGTGATGAAGAACAGGGTTACTCAGTGTGAATGTATCAGCTTCGTCTTTCTTCAAACAAGTCATTTGTTTAAGCATTTGCTTTCTTTCCCGACCCTCACTCTCATTTTCCCACTTAACCAAACACTTCAGGTTTTTCCCGATCATTTCTAAGTCTTTGACTCGGACTCTCTTCGTACATTTCATTTGTTTCAATTTACCTTCTAAATCCCCTCTTAACATTTTTAGCTTAGCAGCACTCAATGATCCGTTTTCAGGAAAACAAAACTCCTTTGACCAGTACGTGAGGCATTCTAAACACCCGTTTCCATATTTCTGTCGCATCGTATCAATTATTGGGCCCGAGGGCTCTACGCTTTTACCATTTTTTCCACCCATCTTTTCAGGCGTGGACACGTTAACGTTACCCTTACAATATAGTCGTCACTATACAGCGTATGTTTTATTCTATCAAAGGAAAACTTTTTGCAAAAACCTCGTTTGAAACTCACGCTATGTTGGAAAATCACGAATACCTTATTTCAAACTTATTTGAAACTCACGCTATGTTGGAAAATCACGAATACCTTATTTCAAATGTTATTTGAAGTTCACGTTAGTTATTTAATTTTAACCACGGTCTTACAACAAACCAATTGTAGTCAAGCGATCTGTTGTTACGATCTCAAAATGTTTTTATTCTGAGTTAAATCATCACCGTATAACACAATCCTACTTTCTACGTAAAAGCGTGCAAATAGTGATACGTCAGAAAACGAAAAAAGAGTTTACATGAACCATTCGTAAAACAAAACCACAAACGTTAAAAATAGTTGTGTTACCCAAATAAACCCAAAAAAAAACAATTGTATTACCCAAATAAAAATGACTACTTGACCACCCATCTGTGTCTGCTAAATCATATGACCTTAGTATAATTTTACCATTACTTTTACAATTGGAATTTCAACTTTCTTACCCGCCTGTAGAAATTAATTCTTTTCCGTTGGATCTCGCGTGCCCGTCAATCAGAAACTCCCGTAGGTCTGGCGGTTCTCTCTCTCTTGGCTAATGAGGTATGAGACAGAAAAACGTCAGTTTTTGGATTTCTGGGAGAGGCCTTCTCCTCCGGTCAAGTCCCTCTGGAGCTCTGATGGACGGTCAGCGATCCTGTTTCGTAGACGCCAAATTGTTATGGAATATTCCTATGAACAGGCGGGAGAAGAGTGTTAAAATGTTATCAATTCAATGTCAAAATGAAACAGAGTCTGGATGAATGATCAGAGTTGTAATAGTAAATTTATTTCGCTTGCAAGCAAAAGAGAGCACTATCCCACAGACACTTCTCCGTCATCTGTGTGAGAGGCTCTGAAAAACATCGTAAATGCATGGACATTTTATACCCGACAAGAATACACCAATACACAAATACACCAATACACAATGGAGACAGACAGCCAGGAGCCTCCTGGTGAAAAGAAATTAAGTCATAGTATGCAGAGACGGAGTAAAACAATGTGAGCCATCAGACACCATAAATACCTAAAGAGGGTCACGCCCCCCCCCCCCCCCTCTAATGCTAAACACAAGGAAATACCGTATGCAAGACCCCTTTGTCTGTCCCCGTCTGGGGAGACAGACAGAATACACAGGAACAAACAGGTAACAAGACTCTTTAACCCTAAAACATGAGACTATGTCATATTTTCCCATAACATTTCTCATTTATTTCTCTCTTTGCCTCTCTCTCATCTCATCTCTTACGACTCTCCAGCCATGCTGCTCCTCTGTGGCTGAGTGCACGTGTGTGTGTGTGTGTGTGTGTGTGTGTGTGTGTTACCGTGAGTGTACACACGCCTCGCTGCTTCCCAATCAAGCATTAAGAGGGAATTAAGGTGTCGTTTCTACTCAGATTTATTAGCTGCAGTCGATTGTGACCCGGAGAGAGAGGGAGCGTTTACCTGCTCTGTCTCTCCTCCTCTTCCTCCTCCTCGTCTCTCCCTCTGTCGTTTTTATTTCTTTCCATCCCTGCATCCACCCAAACACACACACACACACACACACACACACAGAGAGAGAAAGAAAAAGCCCTGTTTGAAATACTAATTACGGTTTCTGCTGCATTGCAGGCCGCTTTTGTTTTCGGCTGGTGGTGTGTTTAAAGTGCGTTTGTGTACGCGAGGCGTTTAAACACATACGGGACATTTCAACGCCGCTCACCCAAAACATAACCACCGACCGGCTTCATCCTTTACCGTGATGATTCACCTAACCAGGGCTGCAACAACTAATTGATCAGATCAATTTTAAAACATTGTTGGCAACGAATCAATCAGCTGGGTCTATTGTATAATGCTGTGTCAGCGTCTCCATGGAGTCAGAGTATGGATTACTGTCCAATGTCCTTCTGTAGCTCAGGCTCAGGTCCCTGATGAAGCTATTTTAAAGCTAACGCTAAATAACGCTAACGCCCCGCTACAGTGATCCATCAGCAAACAGAGAGAAACAGATGGAAGGCACTTCTATTGTCTTTGTTTTTAAATAAGCCTGTAACCGGACGTTTGTCTGTCAAAACGGACAGAAATCAGGCAGAGACGGCAGATTCAGCGAACACTAACTCGCTGGAAATAAAACCGGAGACACGATAACACACACACACACACACACACACACACACACACACACACACACACACACACACACACACACACACACACACACACACACAGACTCCACAGTGAGATGGAGGCCCGGCTGAATAATTTCAATCTTCTTATCAGATGGAAAATATGGACAGCACTTAAAAGCTCTGAAGTGTATCACAGCGATAAATCAAGTCCAGCCCCATCGACTCTCCTCCTCCTCCTCCTCCTCCTCCTCCCTCCCACCTTCCTCTCCTCCTCATCCCTCTCTCCTCACACTCTAACATCACATGTCCTTCTCTCGTCTCCTTCCCCCACTCCTCTTTTTTTCTCCTCCTCTCCTCTCCAGTCGTTTAGGGTTAACTCTAATTGATGAGGCTGCCTTCCATTGATCTTCTTTGATTAAATGGATCGTCGGCCATCTTGCTCCCTGGCCCTCTTGTGGTTTATTATGAGCCCTGGCGCGCTCATTACATTACAGGAAGACGAAGAGGCACATCTGCAATGGAAATAAAACCTCTGCAGTGTTCATTTAATTATCTGTGTCGCAGATTTTCCTCACTGTTTTTGTACAGACATACTCTACAACAAGGGAACAGTATTGTCTCAGTACTCTGGTCCTTGAACACATCATGTGCGACTAATGCTTCCATCAGAAAAAGCAACCAAAACGAAGCTTAAAATAGTGATATTTCATCAAAAACCTTTTATTCTACATGTCTCCTTTTAAATATTGCCCCGAATAAACAGTTTCCTTTAACCACATCCTGTAAAAACATCACATTCTGAGCTCCTTAGCCCAACTAGGAAGCCATGATTGACTCACCTGAGACCAACAGACAGGTGACAGCAATTCTGTGAATCTCGGACTGAACACCTGAGAGGAGAGGAGAGGAGAGGAGAGGAGAGGAGAGGAGAGGAGAGAAGAGAAGAGGAGGGGAGAGGAGGGGAGAGGAGAGGAGAAGAGAGGAGAGGAGAGGAGAGCAGAGGAGAGGAGAGAAGAGGAGGGGAGAGGAGAGAAGAGGAGAGAAGAGGAGAGGAGAGGAGAGGAGAGAAGAGGAGAGGAGAGAAGAGAAGAGAAGAGGAGAGGAGGGGAGAGGAGAGGAGAGGAGAGGAGAGGAGAGGAGAGGAGAGGAGAGGAGAGAAGAGAAGAGGAGAGGAGAGAAGAGAAGAGAAGAGGAGGGGAGAGGAGAGGAGAAGAGAGGAGAGGAGAGGAGAGCAGAGGAGAGGAGAGAAGAGGAGGGGAGAGGAGAGGAGAGGAGGGGAGAGGAGAGGAGAGAAGAGGAGAGGAGGGGAGAGGAGAGGAGAGGAGAGGAGGGGAGAGGAGGGGAGAGGAGAGGAGAGGAGAGAGGAGAGGAGGGGAGAGGAGAGGAGAGGCTGTAACAATGTAAATAGATTAATACATAACGCTTGTAGACCCTTTCTTTTATTTTGGTAACACTTGTGGGCACTTGGATAAATGTTAAATATATTGATTGAGTGTCCATTTATGTAAAATAAATCATCAAAGAAATTCAACTTTTGATTGATGTCATTATAACTGTGTTCTGCTAAACACAAGACATGTTTGCGTTTGCTCTCCTTCCAGCCGTGACTGTTCTGCTTCCCTCGAGGAGCAGGACTTTGATATTGAAGAGCAACACGAGGCCAAAGAGAGTAACGTGTGCAGGAGAAAATGAACCAACGGTGCTCTGGGGTTGAGAGGGTTAATAACTGGTGGACTGTTGGATTGGCAGGTGATCGCTGTGAACTCCAGAGCGGATAAGACACAATAAATGAGATTAAAACATAAATTAAAAAGATAGGCTCCTGTGGATTTCACCTCCAAAGGTACACATTGCAGTGAAACAGGAGCAGAGAGATCGGAGGGGAAGGACCACCTTCCTCCTGGTCTGTCTCCGTGCTGCGAGCGTCAACATCCGCTGTTACTCTCCGTCCTGCAGCCGCACGAGGACGAGCGCTGCTTCTGGCTCTCAACTGTGCAGCACAGTCAGTAGACAGCAGTTAATGCACGGAGCGTTCGGATCAAATACCACAATCAAGTTCAGAGTGAAGTGTTTGAGTCCTTTATCTTCTGAAGAACAGCGTAAGGCTAACGATCCACGACGATGCAAAGAGGCCGTTGAGAGGCTTCTGCAGTCAGACAGAGGAATGTTTAACGAGCTTCTTCTCGTCTTCTGGTCCCGCTCACTACAGCTGGTGTTGAGCTTGATTTGTGAGCGAGGTCACCGTGTCACTGTCTGGTTAGGCGGCTGCAGAGAGCTGCTCCCTGTGAGCTGTTGTTTTCTCAATTCAAACAGAGCAAATTCTTCATTCTTGATCTTGGAAACAGCAGCTTGAACATGAAGGAAAAACCAAACGCATGTTTTACAGTTTAAGGATTCTTTGAAGGATGCGTTCAGCTGTCAGTGCACGTTATGGGAAGGTTTACTCAACGATTGTATCAAACCCGCCTCGTGCTTTTAGGAGAAGAATCTTGAGGAACGTGAATGTGATGCAAGAGTTTGAACATGTCGGCGATGATGAAACTCTGAAGCTGCGGCTCAGGAGGTAGAGCGGTCTGATGGAACTCCTCCGGTCCACCACGAGTCAGTCCAGATGGTCCGACCAGCACCTCGCGCGGTAGCTGGCTGTGAGTGTGTGTGAGCGTGTTAATGAGAGGCATATTGTAAAGTGCTTTATGCAGCCATGCATGTACCCTTTAGTCTAGATATTATAATAATGTAAGTCTTCTAGTGTGCTGCTGACATGATAGACCTCATCTATCCTCAGCTGCATTGTACTACAGTTAGCGTCTCTCTGTACAGTTAATCTGGACAGAATTACTGTAATACCACTATAAGTAGAATTTAAAAAAAGACTTGCAGAACCCGGAGGTCGTGTTAAAACAGACCGCGGGGCGAATTCACAGTGTGCAGCTTTGGCAGTCGCTAAGCCTGCAATTATAAGACAAAAAGAAAGCGTTTGATTCTCGAAGCACCACAAAGGGCGAAGTGCTCCTGAGCTACGTATTTATTTACATCAGGTGATGAGCAGACATTTGGACAGCGTTAGCCCCTTTCTATGCAAATGAGCCTCATTGCAGAAACAGTCCAATTCACAAAGATCAGCCGGAAGTCACTCCGGGTTACGCTGAAGTTACTGCCGTGTTCAGAGAGCTGTTGTGACCGGAGCACATTCATGGCCAACTGATTTAATCCCAAACACTGATTATCTCTGTCATGTTTAAATTCCTTCCAAATGTTGACCTTTACCTCCAGTCTTTTGGCTTTTTCTCTGCCGTTGTTCCGCCGACCGTGTTCTTGGTGCAAAAGTAATATTTATACTTTGACTCGTGGATATTTGCAATCAGACACAAAAAAAGGTAAATTGCACTCAGTTGTAGAACTTTACCTTTTGTGAATCGGACCTTCAGACGGTATTCATGGTGCTGGCATAGACCGTAGTGTACGCAGTCACCGTGACGTCACCTGTCGGTGAGTGGACTGCCCATTCAGAAGCCTCCAGTTCAGCCATCTTGGTTTTTGGCCATCAGCATCTAGTTTTCCAGCTGTCGCCATCTCTTTGTGACACGAGAGGGGTGGAGCTAAGTACAACCAAGATGTTGTTAGGAGGTGACCAAAATGCTACAATTAACTTCCATGAAGTCAAAACAAAACAAAACAACATTTTGAAAGGGTATAAGTTGTAAGACGAAACCTGTCAATCACAGGTAAGCCCCGCCCTAAAGCATCCCCTGCTTTATGGTCTGTGTGACTCTAAATGGACCATAATGTACTAAATGAACATCATGCTGTATTGAAGAAGACTTGAAACTAGAGATTGAGACCATAAACTCATGTTTACAATGTTTACTGAGGTAATAAATCAAGAGAGAAGTAGAGTCATCTTCTCATAGACTTCTATACAACCAGAGGTTTAAGGTAATTCAGTATTGGCTTCACTTCTTGCTCATCCATCTTAATCCGTCACTGTGTGTGTGTCCAACATGTTTTACAGAGGTCGTCTAATTTTTACACAAATGAAAGTGTTTGCTCGCAGTGGCTTGAATAGATTCGCTCCACAAGACAGAATATCCTTTTTATTCTGTTTCATGATGAGGAAGAGGCACGACCTTCTCTGTCGAGTCATCTGGTGCTGCGTGCTCCTCTGAACCTCCTCTCTCGGCTGTTGTACCGTAACAAGTAGCTGGCAGCACAAACCAACAGAACCACCTGCTGTGTCTGTGTTCAAGTGTTTAACTTGTTTGGTTTCATTTGATATTCGGCAAAGACGAGCGTTTGTGTCTCTCCGGCGTTCGATTCATTTGTGTGTTATGTCGTTCAGATAGAGAGCTAAGATCCCGTCTTGCGCAGCCTACAGCAGTTTGAAGATGTCCACCAATGGGGTTTAGTGTGCTTAAAAATGTCCGTGAATAAATAATAAAAAAGGGTCAAGCGCCCGAGTTAACTCAGGCTTTAATGAGTCTGAGAGATGGAGGAATAAAGCTTGACATGGCCCTCTGGGTCTGGAATGGAAATGACCTGTGTGTGTGTGTGTGTGTGTGTGTGTGTGTGTGTGTGTGTGTGTGTGTGTGTGTGTGTGTGTGTGTGTGTGTGTGGTATCGGGGTTATTCGTGGTCCTTTCATTTGAGTCGGGCTGCTGTAGATGTTTGTTCTCGGTCCACAGGGAGGATTGAGGAGGATGAAGCGCATGTCAAAAGCTAGTGAGTGCAGCTTCCTCGGGGAGGAGAGGCGTTGGGTTCACCAGGTGTTTGATCAGCAGAATCTCATCTCGATAGTCAGACGGTTTCATCCAGCATTAGCTTTACCCTCCAATACAAGTTATCCACGTATTCTTGAAACCAGGATGAAGGCCACACAGTGCGGGCGGTGGACGGGTCCAACAAACAGTGATATTTGCAGATGGATAGATATATTTGTCACGTCACTGACATAATTAAGTGACGGTATTTTTGTAGCTATTTTGATCCAAACAACAATATTCTCCGAAACCTAACGAAGTAGTTTCCTTGGAAGTTTATTTTGAAAAGACTATGTGTGTAACTAGTGGAAATGAAATGTGTTGCTGGCTTTTGTAGGAAAAAACACATAAAATGAGGAGTCATTTTTGTAAGATATACAAACTGCTGTATGAGGATATTTTATTCGTGCTTTCTATCTTCTCTTGTTCCTCTCACCTGGATTCCTTCTTTCCCTCACACTGATTCACTTCTAATGCAAAAGCTTCCATCGGATCTCTTCTTTCCATCTATCTTACTTCCTCTTATCTTCCACAAACCGCTTCCTCACTTTTAATTAAACCAATCTTCTCCCCCCCCCCCCCCCCCCCAGGTAAATTCACCTGCATCGAGGCTCGTTTCCACCTGGAGCGTCAGATGGGCTACTACCTGATCCAGATGTACATCCCCTCGCTGCTCATCGTCATCCTGTCCTGGGTTTCCTTCTGGATCAACATGGACGCCGCGCCCGCCCGGGTGGGTCTGGGCATCACCACCGTGCTGACCATGACCACGCAGAGCTCCGGCTCCAGAGCCTCCCTGCCCAAGGTGAGGACGAATCAAACGCACCTTTCACTGACCAAACATTGAAGGAAAACTTTATTTTTTGTGAAAGTACAGCAAAAAAAATGTACAAACAAATGTAGTGAGGGATTGTCAGAAAAAGATGAAAGATATACAAAGAGCTTAAAGTTCTGCTGAATAATGAATGTTTAAAGCATGAAGTGGATGTAGCCGCTGTGATGTCATCCGTTGGTGGAGTGTTGTTTTGAAGCCTAGAGTTCGACACATTGCCCGTCGCCATCTTGGTTTTCTGAAACCAGAAATTAAACAACAGGGAGGAGCTTAGTACAACCGAACGCTGAATGAGACATTCATCGGTGAAATTAAGAGGAATTATGTAAAAAGAGAAAGATGGATGAAGAGGAAGAGAAGACAGAAGGGTGAGGAAATGGAAAATAAAGTGGAAGTGTATGGTAGCAAAGAGGCAGACAGACGGAGAAATGAGAGAGAGAAATGGAGGAAAAAGAGACAATCAACAGACGACACACACACGCACACACGCACGCACGCACGCACACACACGCACGCACGCACACACGCACACACACACGCACGCACACGCACGCACACGCACGCACGCACGCACGCACGCACACACACACACACGCACACACAGTGTTTGCTGACATTAGGTGCTTCATGCGCTCCAAAAATTGAACAAGTGAACCGTGATTCCTCTGCAGCTCAGCTGTCACAATAATGATCACACAGCACAGCTGAGCTTAGGTGGGCATACTGCTCAGACACACACACACATGTACATCTGAGTGTGTGTGTGTGTGTGATTGATAGGAGACACACACACACATAAACACACGGCTCGTCTCACACGCCACAGAGGAGGGATGAACCATGTCAGGCGAAGGAGATGAGGAAAGGAGGTAAGTCAGGAGGAGGAAATATTACTGTTTGAGAGATTTTTAGCAAAGCAGAAGAATACTGTCACTGTTATCACTCTACTGCGACACAATAACTCCTTTCATGAGGTTTTAAAGCTCCTAAATTACACAATGTCAGTCTGAAGATGGTTCTGATCCTTGAGATAACACACGCAGGTGAGCGAATTGTCCTTTTATTCTGTTTGTCAGAAGAAATAATACAACTGATTCTGTGTCCACGACGCCTCACGAGGCTCCGACGGAAAGATTAGTGAATCTGAAATACGATTTAACCTTCTCTCGATGAGTTCAACGATGTCTACGAGGTGATGCGTCACGCTTTGGATGCCGTCTTTGTTGACATGTCTGATCCCGGAGAGTCTGTCTCTGGCTCCTCCTGTTCAATCTCCTTTAATATTCATTCCGATGTCTTCGTTAGTGTGTAATCACCTGAAACGAAGAATCGTGTTTTCATGAGCTCAGAATGAGCCCTTCATACCTAGATCGGGAGCAGGTCCTCTTCCCAGAGTCCAACATGTTTCTACAGTAGCCCAGAACGGACAAACCAAACACTGGCTCTAGAGAGAGCCTTTTGAGTTTTGTCATCACCTGAAGGCCAACCCCAGAGTCACTCACGAGCTTTGTCTGCTTGGGGCTTTTGCCTCGCTATATTTTTCCGCACTTTGTCCGCCATTCTCACAGCTTCCTACACACCCAGAGCCCAGACGCTGACGCCCAGAAACGTCCCATTTTATAGAAAAGTATACTTTTTATTGTGGCTGATTTTAATGGATATTTAGAATTTTATCTGATTTCATGGTAAAAATGATGCTTTCGATACACAGTATCTAACTTTAAAGATGTTTTGAGTACAAAATCTAAATCTAACGACCACAATAAGGAAAAGGCTTCGTTCGGCTTAATTCGGACGTTTCATGTTCTCAAGCTTTAATTGGCAGTAAAACTAAATGGACACCAGGAAATAAACTGATTAGAGACTGTGATGATTAAAGACAACAGTTAGTTGTACCCACTCTCCCTGCATCTGCTTCATTTACTTCACTCAGTGGGTTACTTTCCCAGAATGCCTTTCAACCACCTTTCAGAGAAGGATGTATGTTGTTTACAGAATGAAGGTTTTTCAGGCAGGAAAAGGGACATTTAAAGGGATTTTTTTCAAATTGCTTCATGGAAATGTGTTTTCTTCATCTTGCTTTTGATCCAAATATATTTAATTAATTTTATATTTCCATCCATATATTTATCATTCCAACTGAAAAATAACATACTATAGCAAAACATACAGAATCCAACAATTTAAATACCTTTAAGATCTGTTTTTATGTATTTTTGTTATTATTTGTATTCTGTCAGTAAAATGGAGTACTCTAAGAATCCTCTTTCAGTTCTTCTGCCTCTCTCTCTCTCTCTGCCTGGATGACCATCAACCCAAGTGACCCAGTTCACGGGGGGGGGGGGGGGGGGGGTCAGTCGTGCATTCGAGATAACTGTGCATCAGACTCGGCGCGAACGGGCATGAATGACAAGGAGGCTGAGCGGCGATGATAAGCGCTGCTGCGTGTTTGTGAAAGTGATCCGAAGTCGTAGTTTAATTGGATCTTAAACGGCTGATTGTGGGTTTTCTGCTCTCTGTGTGTCAGAACGGGGATCTCCGTCTGAGGCGGCGCCGTGTAATAACGTGTGGAGGCACAGAGTTGTTATGACAGGCCGGGGTGGCTGCACTTGAATAATGACACTTGGCGGGCAGATAGCAATCAGACAATGATCCAACCAGACTCCGTTGAGCACTTATTATCTGGACAGCCCTTAAACTGTCCATCTTGCTTCACTCTTCGTACGTCGAAGCTGCTGACACTCGACTGGTTTTATGTGCTGATTCGTTGTAATGTAGCTCTTTCGCCATCTGTCTGTTTAGTCCGTTCAATCTACTTTAACTATATGCAGCTAGTATACCTTTATATGTTCCTGTAGTAACTCATTCCAACCACAAGGTTTCCCACTCAGTGGTTTAACGTCCGACCCCAGGTCTTAACATGCCTTAAAGCTGCATTCTCTCTAGTGTACCACCAGAGGGCGACTCCTCTGGTTGTATAGAAGTCTATGAGAAGATGACTCTACTTCTCTCTTGATTTATTACCTCAGTAAACATTGTAAACATGAGTTTATGGTCTCAATCTCTAAGTTTCAAGTCTTCTTCAATACAGCATGATGTTCATTTAGTACATTATGGTCCATTTAGAGTCAAACAGACCATAAAGCAGGGGATGCTTTAGGGCGGGGCTACACGGTGATTGACAGGTCTCTGCACAGCGTTATCCGGTTAGGGAGTTGTCCGTGTTTTCGTCTTACAACTTCAACCCTTTCATTGTGTGTTTTCACTTTATGAAAGTTAATAGGAACATTTTGTTCGGTTGTACTTAACTCCACCCTCTGGGGTCGCTTCTGGTTGAACAAAAACAAGATGGCGACGACCGAAAATGCCGAACTCGAGGGCTTCAAAACCGTAGTCCACAAACCAAAGGGTGACGTCACGATGATCAGGTCCACTTCTCATAAACAGTCGCCCTGTCCAACCTGGATTAACCCACAGCTGACCACTCTAGATATAAATTGGAGTAAAATATTACATGCAGTGTATTGAGTGCAAATAAACTGTACTCTGGAAACTTGGAGAAACTGTCAGGACAGTCTGAAGCTGGAAACTTTTTAAACTCGAAGGCATCACTTGCCTTCGTTGTCGGAGTTCAGCATCATTATGATGTGACTTCCTGTTCCTCTAACACCTCCTCCCCTCCTCCACAGGTGTCCTACGTCAAAGCCATCGATATCTGGATGGCCGTGTGTCTGCTGTTTGTGTTCTCGGCCCTGCTGGAGTACGCCGCCGTCAACTTCATCGCCCGCCAACACAAGGAGCTGCTGCGCTTCAGACGGAGGCGACGACACATGAAGGTGAATACATCCGTCACATCTGTGACACAGTCCAACATTCACATTTACGTTCACATTTCTTTATCTGTCCGCCAGTTCTGTTTTGTTTTTGTGTGTGTGTCCCGGTGCCTCGACAGAGATATCAGCTGAAATGAAGACTGAGGCGTTATGAATGAGCTTTTAGTGCTTTTGAAAGAATAATATACGACTTAAAGATTCGATAAAGATGATTTATGAATCGAACTATTCTACTGATCCTCCATAGCTGCGTTAACGTTGTGTCCTTCAGATGTTTAGATGCATTAGAGAAAAGACAGAAAGTATGTGAGGAGAAAAGATCTTGAAGAGGAAGTACGAAAGACGAGCTCTGTTTTCCAATGGTCAGACACAAACACTGTTTTGTCCACACTGGAGCCTCAGCTGTGCCCAGACTTGTTGTTTCTGTCTCCAAACACCAAACAAACAGAAACAAATTGTTTAAAACCACAGATGTGTTGTTTTTTAAGGGCTGAAAAGCGGCACCACTGCGGTGGAGATCCTCCCCGTGCTTTTATCAGAATAAAACATTCGAGTTCGTCAGGTGGTCGTCGGGGCGATGCTCGGCATTGTAAACACGAAGAAAATGTTAAAATCCCTACTCCCCTCCGTCCCCGGGCCTTCTGAAAGATCCACCGCTCATCACCGGGCTGAAACACAGGCCATCAATGTTTCATGGGCGGAGCGTGGAGCGCGATTAAAAGCTGAGCCACAGAGCAAACAGAGACGAGGCTCGTAATGGATTCACAATGTAGAGGAGGAGGAAAAAAACAAACAAAGAAACTTTCTCCTCGGCTCCGAAAGTTTTGGTTCTGGAAATGCATCATTTACGAGAGGCAGAGATGAGAGCGTTGGGACTTCTCAATGAGAATGTCCTCGTCTATGTGACACTGTCCGGCTGCTCTCGGTGGTTTGGGTTAATATTAGTATGTTTGTTACGAAGTTAAGAAGGTTGAGTCACTTAACACAACGTGCTTACTCGACGAACGCAACATGCTAACGCAAAGTGCTAACAAGACTTAGTAACGCGACTAACGCAACCTGCTAACAAGACTTAGTAACGCGACTAACGCAACGTGCTAACAAGACTTAGTAACGCGACTAACGCAACATGCTAACAAGACTTAGTAACGCGACTAACGCAACGTGCTAACAAGACTTAGTAACGCGACTAACGCAACGTGGTAACAAGACTTAGTAACGCGACTAACGCAACGTGCTAACAAGACTTAGTAACGCGACTAACGCAACGTGGTAACAAGACTTAGTAATGCAACTAACGCAACGTGCTAACAAGACTTAGTAACGCGACTAACGCAACGTGCTAACAAGACTTAGTAACGCGACTAACGCAACGTGGTAGCAAGACTTAGTAACGCGACTAACGCAACGTGGTAACAAGACTTAGTAACGCGACTAACGCAACGTGCTAACAAGACTTAGTAACGCGACTAACGCAACGTGGTAGCAAGACTTAGTAATGCAACTAACGCAACGTGGTAACACGACTTAGTAACGCGACTAACGCAACGTGCTAACAAGACTTAGTAACGCGACTAACGCAACGTGCTAACAAGACTTAGTAACGCGACTAACGCAACGTGGTAACAAGACTTAGTAACGCGACTAACGCAACGTGCTAACAAGACTTAGTAACGCGACTAACGCAACGTGGTAGCAAGACTTAGTAATGCAACTAACGCAACGTGGTAACACGACTTAGTAACGCGACTAACGCAACGTGCTAACAAGACTTAGTAACGCGACTAACGCAACGTGCTAACAAGACTTAGTAACGTGCTAACACGATTTAGTAACGTGACTAACGCAACGTGTTAACGTGACGCGCTAATGCGACTTAGTAACGTCACTTTGTAATGCAACCACCACAACTTAGCAACGCAATGTTATTGCTCTTTAAACAACGTGGCCATCACTGCGGTCATGCAGAGTGTCACAGTTTGAAGCTCAGGACTTCTGACCAAGCTGCTGTTTTTGAGGAGATGTGGGTGAGAATAGACAACGTTAGGTCTTCTGGAACCAACCGTACCACATGATCCTTAGCAGCCGATGCAGTTTGTCTAATTATTATGAAAATATAGATCCTGAACAAATACCAGATGGACCTTGTGTGAGATGTTGAGTTGAACCAAGTGGCTGCAGATGTCGAATGATTAACATTCTAGCAAACAGCGAGGTGTTTTTGTTGTTTGTTTGTGAGGGTGGTGAGTGTGCACGGGTGTGTTTTAATGTGATGCTTAATCCACTATTGATGCAAAACAGCAGCATTTCAACATGATGATGACATCAACAACCTTTTTCTTTTCTTTGTTGTGACATCGCTGTGAAGTCAAAAACACATCAGAACCTCCGTACTTTTTCTCTTTTCAAAAAAAGCCGATGAAGAGTGCTTTTGATGTGATGAAGATAAACTGGAGACCTGAAAATATGTCAAGTTTATTTAATTTCCCAAAACTGATTTGGATATATTCAGTAAAAATGACGAAGCACAATGTCAAGACGGGAGTGTTGCGATGTATCAGGGCTCCTTCGTTTCTTCTTCCTCTACTTTCCTTCGTTGCTTTTGTCTTTGAAGTATTTAATCAGTCAATTCTGCGTGTCCGGTTGGATTTATCAGCCTGAGGCTGCTGTATTGAATAAGGAGTAAAGTTGTCAGTTCTGCGGGGAATATTGAAGAGCTGGTTGATTGTGAAACTGCTGCTGTGTGTGTGTGTGTGTGTGTGTGTGTGTGTGTGTGTGTGTGTGTGTGTGTGTGTGTGTGGTGGAGAGATTGTATCTATACAGCCGGTGACCATGCATGAGTGCGTTCGCGAGTGCTGTCGTGCATTTGGTCGTGCCTGCCACGACCGGAGCTGCTTGATTGAGTTTGACACGTTTTAGTGTGTGTGTGAGCACGTTCGTGTGTTTCCGTATTTATGAGGACCGAGTGTCCTCGCAAGGCCAGTAAAGGTTACGTGGTTCCTGTGACGTGAGGACCCCTGTGCCAGGAAGTCCAGTTCAGGATTAGATTGGTTAAGTTTAGTGTGAAGGATGGAGACAGGATCAGGTTTAGGGTTGAGTTTGGGGAAAAGATCATGTTTGTTTTTTACAGTTATTAGTATTTGGGATGATTATTTTCATTTTTCAATGAATCAACTAATTGCTCTCTCTGTTCTGTAACGCGTCTGAAAGCAGTGAGGGGATGTCAATACGCACAAACACGATATGTTTCTGCTCATGAAGATCATGTTTTATGATCAAAAGCTCCAGAACGGCGACTAAACTGACCTTATAGTAAGAGAGAAAGAAATGAAGAGAAGTAATGAAAAATAAATACTATAGAAGTAATACGTATAGTAGCAGTAAAAAAAATCACGTGATAAAGAATAAATAACAATAACGCATTAAAATTAATTAAAGCAAAATCAAAAATGTCAACTGAAGAGCTGACTATAGCTTCCCGTTTTACTTACTTAGCATATCCTAATAAGCAACTACGATGAAATCATTTCATGTGCAGAAATATGTTTTATTTTGTCTTCTTTCATAACTTTCATCATCTTCATGCGACCCCTGGGGTTAATCTCGTGACCACTTTGGAGGATCCCGCCCCTTAGGTTGGGAACCGGCTTTCACAGACGAGGTCTCGGACCTGATTGTGGACTTCATGGCACCAAATTAAATGAGCTGTTTGATGCCGTTTGTTCCGCGTGAGTTTGATGAAAGCGTCGGGGGGGAAACAGAGCCACGGAGCTGAGAGCGGTTTGTGGGGGAGAGAAAGAAAAAAAAAGATATATGAAAAAAGTATAAACCCTAAATCCTATTGTTGTAATCCCCAATCCCCTGAGCTGTGATGGCGGGTGAAGAGGTAGATTAGCAGTCCGGCTGCCGCTGCACTTTCAGGTGAATCAGACTCAGAGAGAGGAACGTGGCCTCAGGATTGACCCACATCCGGCACGCCGAACCTTCTGCATGTTTCTTTTTATTTTTCTGTGACACACGACGAAAGCAGGAGGTGAATTTAGGCCGGCGGTGCTGTTACATCATTCGAGTTTTGCTAAAAGCAGCTCGTCTGTTCTGTTGACGTCAACATTTTCACAGCTGAGGCCATTGTTTTGTTAGTGAGGACTTCTTATCGGGGTTTATTTTGCTGTCATGTGCTGCTGAAGGTGACTTTAGGACAGAAGCTGAGCTGAGTTCTGTGTTTCATGCTGTTCATTGCATGTCACCGATGGGCTTTTCCTGTCTCGAGGTGAGTTCAGGTGACTGGAGTCACTGGCTGTGATTTATTCATGAGGGGTTCTTTACCCTGAACATGTAGCACGAGGCGATTGTTTGTGAATATTCACACTTCAGCTGTTACTTCTCACACGTGTTGAAAAATAAATGCGGTTTGTGGCGCTTTCAGGCGATTTTAATGAAAGCAGCAACCAAACGACAGAGAGATGGAACGGAATGTGGAAATGAATATTGGATGAAAGTTTAATGAAAACAGATGAAGCTCCACAGAATGAAGATAAGAATAGGACAAACATGAAGACGGTTTTAATAAATCTGCTGCATCACTAGTGAGTTCCATAAACCTGAACCACAGAACACTTTGTTTTTATTCCTGTTAGATTGGCTGCTCTATTTAATTAAAAAACACTCCAACGATGTCATTAAAACCTTGTTTTTGATATTAGATGAGTCAGGCATTAAAGGACTAGTTTGACATTTTCTGAGTTGAGGTGCAACCAGCAGCCGGCTAGCTTAGCTTAGCACAAAGACAGAGCTGTTGCTTTAGATGCACAAAAGACTCCTTTAAAAGACAGATTTACTTCAATTTGATTTATTTTATAGTTCATGCTAATTTAAAAAAGGGGAAAAGACTCAAAATACCAACAAATCAGAACATTTCAATCCATCAAAAACAAGATTATCTTTAGATGTAATACAGCTGGTGAAGACAATATACAATGTAGTACGGAGCACAAGTACTCACAAACTAGTAATACTACGTTGTAAAAACCCTCAGCTACACGTAAATGCAATTTAAATTTTAAAAGTACTGAAGTACGATCAGCATAATGTACATGAAATATTGAAAGTAAAAATATAAAAAGTGACGGTGAGGGCAATTTCAAATAGTTTTATTTATAGTATTGTATTTTTTGTACATTAACATGTAAGCAATGTATTACTTTATGGACTGTTGGTAGTTAAATCCATAGTAAAACAATATTTTACAATCTCAGCACACTGCGTTAGTATTAAAAATCAGAAAAATAGCTGCCAACTTCCAGCCCGATCTCAATCCTAAATCGTCAAATATGGAAAGCTCAGTAAGTGGCCCTACATGTCAAACTTTAGTTGTGATAATATGATGTAGTTATGACTGAATTAAAGGAGGAAGTCAGGATGTGATTGTAAAGAAAGAGACCTGCGTGTGTACGTCGTAAAACAAACTAAACTTAATCGAAACCCAAACTACAATGGTTTTCCAAAATTGCCACTCGAAGCTACACACTGTAGTCTGAAGCGTGGGGCCACTGACCAAGCCGCCATATTGCACAGTTGGAGGTGAGAATGTGATGAAATTTCAAATCAACGACTTAAAAGCCCAATATTTCCCTCTGAAGAGTAGCGGATAAAAAGTATAAAGTGGCATTAGATGGAGGTACTTGAGCAAAGTACAAGTACCTCATAAGCGTACTTAGTGTCCTTAAACGTACTTGCTTCCCACCGCTGGAGCACAAACCACCTCGACTCATCACGAACCCTTGAAAGCATCTTGTGTTTTCCACTATGAACTAACAGGACTTCTGAGGACACGAAGGAAACACAGAGAGCAATTTAAGGTATTTGCATTTGAAACAGGATTCCGCCGAAAGGTTTGTATAATGTGCTCCAAATGTAGGATTTATTCAAAAGTGTAAAACAGTTTTAAATTCAGCTCCTCGGGTCTTTTTTACTTTGTATTCAAGCACGATGAATAAACCTGGAGAATAAAATCCCCCCTCAATAAGAACGTCACCGTTAATCCCGGCGGCTCTGCCGTGAAATAAATCCAGCCATGATGAAACCACACTGACACACACACACACACAGAGAGAGAGAGAGAGAGAGAGAGAGTGTCTTTGGGCGTCTCACGTTCTTAATTAACCTCTCTGTCCAGTCCTTCTGATGTGACTCTAATGTGATCCACGGACCTCCATTAGGGCTCTTAGAGGACTATTAGTCAGGTTCCAGCTCTCTGCAGAGGGGAGCTGCAGCTCACGTAAACCCCCCGACAGAGGGTTCACTGTCCAGTTTGTGTTTTATGTTTTATTGTCCGGTGACGCAAACATTTGAATTTGCATCCAATGCCAACGTTCACAGCGTCAAAGCAAGAAGCAGTGTGAAGCGGCGTGAAGCGGCGTGAAGCGGCGTGATGCGGCGGTCAAGCGGCGTCAAGCGGCGTCAAGCGGCGTGATGCGGCGTGAAGCGGCGTGAATGCGGCGTGATGCGGCGTCAAGCGGCGTGAAGCGCCGTGATGCGGCGTCAAGCGCCGTCAAGCGGCGTGATGCGGCGTGAAGCGCCGTGATGCGCCGTGAAGCGCCGTGATGCGGCGTGAAGCGGCGTGATGCGGCGTCAAGCGGCGTGATGCGGGGTCAAGCGGCGTGATGCGGCGTCAAGCGGCGTGATGCGGCGTGATGCGGCGTGAAGCGGCGTGATGCGGCGTGAAGCGGCGTGATGCGGCGTGAAGCGGCGTGATGCGGCGTCAAGCAGCGTGATGCAGCGTCAAGCAGCGTGATGCAGCGTCAAGCAGCGTCAAGCAGCGTGATGCAGCGTCAAGCAGCGTCAAGCAGCGTGATGCAGCGTCAAGCAGCGTGATGCAGCGTCAAGCAGCGTCAAGCAGCGTGATGCAGCGTGATGCAGCGTCAAGCAGCGTCAAGCAGCGTGATGCAGCGTCAAGCAGCGTGATGCAGCGTCAAGCAGCGTGATGCAGCGTGATGCAGCGTCAAGCAGCGTGATGCAGCGTGATGCAGCGTCAAGCAGCGTGATGCAGAGTGATGCAGCGTCAAGCAGCGTGATGCAGAGTGATGCAGCGTCAAGCAGCGTGATGCAGCGTGATGCAGCGTCAAGCAGCGTGATGCCGCGTGATGCAGCGTCAAGCAGCGTCAAGCAGCGTGATGCAGCGTCAAGCAGCGTGATGCAGCGTCAAGCAGCGTGATGCAGCGTCAAGCAGCGTGATGCAGAGTGATGCAGCGTCAAGCAGCGTGATGCAGCATCAAGCAGCGTGATGCAGCGTGATGCAGCGTCAAGCAGCGTGATGCAGAGTGATGCAGAGTGATGCAGCGCGATGCAGAGTGATGCAGCATCAAGCAGCGTGATGCAGAGTGATGCAGAGTGATGCAGAGTGATGCAGCGTCAAGCAGCGTGATGCAGAGTGATGCAGCGTGAAGCAGCGTGAAGCAGTGCTGCGATGCTCATGTCATACATTCAGAGCTTGCAGTGTTTGCATAAGAAGGATTCTTCTGATCACATCAAGTGTTGACCAGACATTATGTGCTGTATTATAGACAATAGACACCGTCCTGCATTGTTAATTTCTAACCAAATAACCACATATTTTTGGTGAGTTTATAATGTCGATGAGACTTTGTGGTGTGCAAGAACTTTGTCGTCATTTTACCAAAAAAATAGTCATTTTATAAAGAGTAAATAATGTATCTGGAGTTCTGCAGAATTGTCAAATATCAATATTATTTTCCAGTGAAAAGGTCAAACAGAACGATACCAGCAAAACATGATGTATGTAATACGAATAAAAGTTAGTCGTGTTCTACGGGAATTACCAGCATGCTTAGCACACATCTTCAACTCTGCGCGTGCTAACTGAGTGCGGATGGTAGGATGGATCGGATTAGAGATATTTCCCCGGAGGGATTGGTCGGTTGTTGATCGTGGTCACAGCAGTGATGAATGGCTGCGAGGTGCAGCCGAGCGCAGTTGGAAGTCTTTGAAATCCGAGGCGAAGAAAGTCCTCGAGGGGTTTTTGTGGCGTTTATGCAACTGTTGGCTGCACGTGCGCTGCTTTTAAAGACTTCTTTGAAGCAGCGAGGGCACATTCATGAACAACACTGGGAGGAAGCTAAGAGGACGGCCAACGGTGGAGCTTTCTGTGGATGTATCAGCAGCACGGTCCGTCGGTGTCGTTGCAGTGCAGGTAGCTGCAGCAGTTGGTTTAGTCCCAGCTGTGCTGATTTTCTGTGCTTTCTACCCGGATGCTTTATTGATTCGTTAGTGACACCGATAGTCCGGAGAGAACCAGACAGAGGGAGAAAAGTGGCGGGAGGCTACCTGCTCCAGAAGGCTGTCTGATTTAGAAAGACGGAGTGTCGAATGGACGGATACCGCAGAGTGTCGAGGCGGAGTGACACCCCCCCCTGCTGGGGGAGAGAAACAACTGCAGGGGGATCAGATCAATAGCGCCACTCATCCTTGAAGGATAGGCCCGCCTGGCAGCGGCTCGCTTGTTTAACACAGACGAGCTCTCCAGACTGAGAGAGAGAGAGAGAGAGAGCCTTTTAGAAATCAAAGTCAAAGTGGAACATTAATGCTCTCCACTTCAATCAGGAACCCACTGAAGTTCAGGGCGCAGAATGCAAATCAGTATTTTGTGGAGGAAGAAAGGTTTTCATTTAAATACATTATTTGTGAGGAATTATCTGTTGTGGAGTGAAATCACTTCTGTCAGATGCGTCAGAAATCACTGGGCTACACGACAAATCCCATCCGGTCTCACAGCAGCAACAACAACAACAACAACAACAACAACACAGCGCGTTTCATTGGGACCTCGAGGTAGAGAGCGAGCGTCCTCTTCCTCTTCTCCTTCACCTCAACAACACGAGGGGATAAAATGCTTCCTCCGCCAGCAGCTGACTCTGTTTTTAACGCACGCTCGGCCTTCTGGGAAAAAAAGTGCTGTACAGTTTTTTTTGGGGGGGGGGGGGGATAAGTGGCCCCCGAGGGACTCCCCACTGTTTAGGAATGACAGCGCCTTATTAGGCGAAGCGACTTGCTGATTGATGGGCTATAATCAGCTCGTTAGCTGTGATGAGGTGTTCTTCGGCGTACATGCTGGTACGCTCTCAACGCTTTGATCTCGCAGGCTGTTCGGCAGCTTTGAGAACAAAGAAGATAAGAGAGCGCGGCGATTAGGAGGCGATCAGCGATCTCTCCCCGGCTAAACTCAACCTCCTTGACGGGCCGGCTGTGAAGTGTCGTACAGCACAACCACTGCTTCCGGATTAGTAGAGGAAGAGTTTCACTGACAGACTGGAAGCACGCGTTGTTGTTGTTGTTGTTGTTGTTGTTTTCTCTTGAATATAACTCAACTTCAGCCAAATTACCATATTTCCTTCATGTTAATATCCATATATTTGTGTGGCTGCCTGTTGGCTGAAGAACTGCTTCGACCTCTTGCCCTTATTACGCCGCTTTAAAGCCACTGGATTCGTTGAAACATGGATTCTCGTCAGGCTCTCCGTGTTCTTACAACACTCTAATGAACTGACCTTTTAGACCCGAGGACCGCATGTACGTTCCCGTTCAGTGGAACTGTATTCTACCTCCCGGATAATGTTTCATTTTGACGTTTTCTTAACGTAGTCTGCGTGAGGGATGGACGGTCACACAAACAGGACTTTCACCCAGGAGGCCGCTGTTTGTGTCCCGCGTGAGACAAAAGTCAACGTTGACTTATTTTACTTTGCCTTCATAGATTACATACGTAAACCAAGACAAACTATTTACTGAACCTGCCAACTCAATTTACAACTTTAGCCACGTGTTTAAAACGGTGACTGTAATCCGGAATTAAATATATTTCTCTCGAAACGTAGTTGAGAACGCAGTTCAGCTGTATATTGAACGCAATTTAGCAGGAGACAAAGACTGGAGGAGCAACATCAACACTAGATTACAGATTAATAATTACAATAATTCTCTTTATTCTGACTCAATCCCACACATACACCATCCTGCTGCCACAGTTACTCACTGGATGCCAAATGAAGAAAAATTGTTGCGCCAGAGTTTGGGAGAGG
>JAFEUB010001654.1:170000-174152 GCA_024529925.1 Ophthalmolycus amberensis | reverse complement strand
CATTAGCGAGAATGCAAGTTTAAAACCAAGAGCAACTTTTCGTGAGATATCATACGAGCCGTTGTACGAGGATACGTTGACCGAAATGAACTGTCCACCCCTTCGATATTAAACTGAAACTGAAAGTGAAACTGCATCAAAACAGTTGGAACACAAAATCCAAGACCAACACTGCAAACGAAACTGAAAACCTCATCAACCTTGTTGGAAAAACAAATCCGAACTGAACCGAGGTATCGCCTCTGAAGAGAGACGGGAGGAGGAAAGACAACAGATTGTCTTTCTGTCTGACGGCGCAGCTCTCGGAGCAGGAAGCCTGAATATTGAAATGGATATTTGCCTCTCAAGGACAAACCACAACTCTGGATATACAGTCGGACTGGATTACAAGCGTCGTCTTCCTCTCATTACTCTTCTTTATTCCCCGTGCAAACCTCACTCCATCACCTCATTGTGTCGGCAAACTGACGGATCAAACACACACACACACACACACACACACACCGGTGTTCACTTCCCCTAATGAACTGCTGAAATCCAGTGTTTCAAGGCTGCATCTTTTTTTAGCACAATGTTTTTTTTGGAGACAGAATCACCACATGGACACACTTTCACACAGCATGCAAGGAGTCCCTGTTCATCGAGTCAATAACAGCACTGATGTCAGGCTGCAGCTCTTCATAACAGAAACACACACGTACCTGGACATGCATGCAAACACACACACACACACACACACACACACACACACACACACACTGGCAGCATGGCTCTCTAATAAAGCAGAGCAGAGCAGAGTAACCCAGTTGACTGACATGGCTGTCCATCCGTCCTCCTCTCCAAATGAAGAGTAATGGAGACAAGAGGCCCACGCTGCAACAGCAAGACGACGTTCTGCTGCACATCTCACTCATTCGGGCGGGAGGATGAGGAGACGGGGGGGGGGGGGGGAAGAGAGAGGGAGAAACAGGAACAGCAAAGGAACCAGTTTCTCACACATGGGAGAGAGTGGATCAATGAACCCTCTGAACCTTTTTGTCTTTAAATAGTCGCCGTGTATCTCGGCCGGAAGCTGCAAAAAGCCGTCATTATGGTCAGATTTTCATCTTTACGGCGGCTCTTGAACACATCATGTGTGACGAACGTTCAGTCAGAAAAATAAACCAAAACTAAGCTTAAAATTGTGATATTTCTTTAAAAAACATGTTTGTTCATTCTGATCTCATACAGAGATGCATCGCGTACAGAAAGCATATTAAGGGCATTCTGGGTGTGATGATGACGCATTCGAGGCTTCTCTTTGCCGCGTCGTTACCGTCTTAACATAAGTTTGTCAGCTTAGATAAACGTAAACAACGTAACAGGAAAACACGTCACAAACATCACGAACGTAACTTCACAATAACTCGACAACACGTCGGGACAGGAACACGGGTCTCCTGGTTGAGAGTGTTTGTCTGACCCTTCCTCAGCAACTAGTCTCCCTCACTTTCTACACGACATCACCTCCTCTGAGCGTAGCATGTTGACGCGCATGCCGTTACATTGCAGTCAGGACAGACGATACATGATGTGAAGTGACAAAAAGAAAGAACGGAGGAGTTATTGTGTGCGTAACGACATTCATACGTCACACGAGACTGAGACATGTCTTTGACCTCTCACCTTTTTTAACTCCCTCCCGCAAGACACAGACATCCTCGCTCTCTATACTACGACGGTTCTTGTTCTGAGCGTCTAATAATAACGCGGATCTATAGAAACGGGAAGCGAAGGAAGCCGGGAAACAAGTGAGGTGAAGGAAAGGTTAGAAGGAGGGTGAGCAGAGGGGAGGGTACGAGAGGGAGAGGAGGGAACGAGAGGGAGGGGAGGGTACGAGAGGGAGAGGAGGGTACGAGAGGGAGGGGAGGGTACGAGAGGGAGGGGAGGGTACGAGAGGGAGAGGAGGGTACGAGAGGGAGGGGAGGGTACGAGAGGGAGGGGAGGGTACGAGAGGGAGAGGAGGGTACGAGAGGGAGAGGAGGGTACGAGAGGGAGGGGAGGGTACGAGAGGGAGAGGAGGGTACGAGAGGGAGGGGAGGGTACGAGAGGGAGGGGAGGGTACGAGAGGGAGAGGAGGGTACGAGAGGGAGAGGAGGGTACGAGAGGGAGGGGAGGGTACGAGAGGGAGGGGAGGGTACGAGAGGGAGGGGAGGGTACGAGAGGGAGAGGAGGGTACGAGAGGGAGGGGAGGGTACGAGAGGGAGAGGAGGGTACGAGAGGGAGGGGAGGGTACGAGAGGGAGGGGAGGGTACGAGAGGGAGAGGAGGGTACGAGAGGGAGGGGAGGGTACGAGAGGGAGGGGAGGGTACGAGAGGGAGGGGAGGGTACGAGAGGGAGAGGAGGGTACGAGAGGGAGGGGAGGGTACGAGAGGGAGGGGAGGGTACGAGAGGGAGGGGAGGGTACGAGAGGGAGGGGAGGGTACGAGAGGGAGGGGAGGGTACGAGAGGGAGGGGAGGGTACGAGAGGGGGAGGAGGGTACGACGAGAGGGGGAGGAGGGTACGACGAGAGGGAGAGGAGGGTACGAGAGGGAGGGGAGGGTACGAGAGGGGGGGGAGGGTACGAGAGGGAGGGGAGGGTACGAGAGGGGGGAGGAGGGTACGAGAGGGAGGGAGGTACGAGGGAGGTAAGGATCACAAGAAGAAGGACAGAGGGGTCCGGGAAATAATAGATGGTGTGATTGCAAAACAGTGAGACGAATGAGCAGTTAAAGGGGGGGGGGTCGATAGATTAATGATAATGAGACTGATTAGATGAAAGGATAAAAGTGAGTGAGTGAGTGGATGGATGGATAATGAGGGGGTATGAAAAAAAGAATAATGAACGGCATGTGGGGGAAGGAAGGACAGACTAGTAGATGGATGGATGGATAGATGAATAGATAGATGAATAGATGGATGGATAGATGAATAGATAGATGAATAGATGGATGGATAGATGGATGGATAGATGAATAGATGAATAGATGGATGAATAGATGGATGGATAGATGAATAGATAGATGAATAGATGGATGGATAGATGGATGGATAGATGAATAGATGGATGAATAGATGGATGGATAGATGAATAGATAGATGAATAGATGGATGGATAGATGAATAGATAGATGAATAGATAGATGGATAGATGAATAGATGAATAGATGGATGAATAGATGGATGGATAGATGAATAGATAGATGAATAGATAGATGGATAGATGAATAGATAGATGAATAGATAGATGGATAGATGAATAGATAGATGAATAGATAGATGGATAGATAGATGGATAGATGAATAGATGAATAGATGGATGGATAGATGAATAGATAGATGAATAGATGGATGGATAGATGAATAGATAGATGAATAGATGGATGGATAGATGGATGGATAGATAGATGAATAGATGGATGAATAGATGGATGGATAGATGAATAGATAGATGGATAGATGAATAGATAGATGAATAGATGGATGGATAGATGAATAGCTAGATGGATAGATGGATGGATAGATGAATAGATAAATAGATGGATGAATAGATGGATGGATAGATGAATAGATAGATGAATATATAGATGAATAGATGGATGGATAGATGAATAGATAGATGGATAGATGGATGGATAGATGAATAGATGAATAGATGGATGAATAGATGGATGGATAGATGAATAGATAGATGGATAGATGGATGGATAGATGAATAGATGGATGAATAGATGGATGGATAGATGAATAGATAGATGAATATATAGATGAATAGATAGATGAATAGATGGATGGATAGATGAATAGATAGATGGATAGATGGATGGATAGATGAATAGATGAATAGATGGATGAATAGATGGATGGATAGATGAATAGATAGATGGATAGATGGATGGATAGATGAATAGATGGATGAATAGATGGATGGATAGATGAATAGATAGATGGATAGATGAATAGATAGATGAATAGATGGATGGATAGATGAATAGATAGATGGATAGATGAATAGATAGATGAATAGACAGATGGATAGATGGATGGATAGATGAATAGATGAATAGATGGATGAATAGATGGATGGATAGATGAATAGATAGATGAATAGATAGATGGATAGCAGTAAACAG
>JAFEUB010001654.1:147500-165000 GCA_024529925.1 Ophthalmolycus amberensis | reverse complement strand
TATATATATATATATATATATATTTATATATATTTATATATATAAATATATATACATATATATATATATAAATATATATATATATAAATATATATATATATATATATATTTATATATATTTATATATATAAATATATATACATATATATATATATATATTTATATATAAATATATATATATATATGTATATATATATATATATATATATACATATATATATATATATATATATATATAAATATATATATATATATTTATATATATATATATTTATATATATATATATTTATATATATATATGTATATATATATACATATATATATATAAATATATATATATGTATATATATATATATGTATATATGTATATATATATATATGTATATATGTATATATATATATATATACACGACCCGGGTCGTTCATCCATTCGGATCACGTTCATCTGACGGGCAGCTCAGACGAGACGGCGCTGCTATTTACATTTGGAGACGCGTCGAGGCTCTAATTGATTGAACCAATCGTATTGAGACCAGGTGATCCGGGCCGCCATTTATTACCTGAGTTAATTAAAAGAGAGCGAGAGACAGAGAGTCTTGAAGAGGGGAGAGAGAGAGAGGGGGAGAGAGAGAGCAAAGGGGAGATGGTATGTAATGAGAAACCGGAGGGGAGACGAAGTTAGGAAATAAAAGAAAGAAGAGCTGCTGAAGAGAACATGCAATAAAAGAGCAGAAGTTAAAGATGGAGTCAGGTTGAGGGGTGGAGACGGGTGATGAAGACTCTGCAGGATATCAGCTAACGGATTAAAAGACGCTCTCCACAGGACGTTATACTTCAAACAACTTCTTTGATTGACTGCAGGTCTCTGCAGAAGATTGTTCAATGAATATATCGGCTATAAATCCTAGAATGACTGTCAGAGAAGCCCCAGTCTCAGTGTAGTCCTGATCCTCTATGTTAACCAGTCTCAGTGTAGTCCTGATCCTCTATGTGAACCAGTCTCAGTGTAGTCCTGATCCTCTATGTGAACCAGTCTCAGTGTAGTCCTGATCCTCTATATGAACCAGTCTCAGTGTAGTCCTGATCCTCTATGAACCAGTCTCAGTGTAGTCCTGATCCTCTATGTGAACCAGTCTCAGTGTAGTCCTGATCCTCTCCATGAACCAGTCTCAGTGTAGTCCTGGTCCTCTCCATGAACCAGTCTCAGTGTAGTCCTGATCCTCTATCAGACCTCCATCAGTACAGAGACCATCAGAGAGAAGATGGTCTGTTTCTATAGAGTTATTCTTGATGCTCGTCATCGGAGCCACCGGGTCGGATTCTGGTGAAACCAGATGAACTCATGCAGGTTCACCAGAACCTCCTTCAGCTCAGACTCCAGCAGAGACCGGTCCACCGTGGACAGACCCAGATCCTCCAGCAGAGACCGGTCCACCGTGGACAGACCCAGATCCTCCAGCAGAGACCGGTCCACCGTGGACAGACCCAGATCCTCCAGCAGAGACCGGTCCACCGTGAACAGACCCAGATCCTCCAGCAGAGACCGGTCCACCGTGGACAGACCCAGATCCTCCAGCAGAGACCGGTCCACCGCGGACAGACCCAGATCCTCCAGCAGAGACCGGTCCACCGTGGACAGACCCAGATCCTCCAGCAGAGACCGGTCCACCGTGGACAGACCCAGATCTGGAGCTCTGGAGGGACGAGGAGAGCTCAACTCCCGGCAGCAGCAGCGGCTCCTCCTCCTCCTCCTCCTCCTCCTCATAACGAAGCTGTTTCCTGTGAAGATGGACGTTCTATTGTCACGTGTTGCTGAACTTTCGTTGGAAAACGAACGATAAACGACGAGCAACTTTTCACAAGACGTCATACGAACCGTTGCATAAGAATCATACAGATAAATCACTTATCAACCAGATTACGTATAATAACATCCTATAATAACATCCTATAATAACATCCTATAATAACATCCTATAATAACATCCTATAATAACATCCTGTAATAACATCCTATAATAACATCCTATAATAACATCCTATAATAACATCCTATAATAACATCCTATAATAACATCCTGTAATAACATCCTATAATAACATCCTGTAATAACATCCTATAATAACATCCTATAATAACATCCTGTAATAACATCCTATAATAACATCCTATAATAACATCCTATAATAACATCCTATAATAACATCCTATAATAACATCCTATAATAACATCCTATAATAACATCCTGTAATAACATCCTATAATAACATCCTATAATAACATCCTATAATAACATCCTATAATAACATCCTGTAATAACATCCTATAATAACATCCTGTAATAACATCCTATAATAACATCCTATAATAACATCCTGTAATAACATCCTATAATAACATCCTATAATAACATCCTGTAATAACATCCTATAATAGCATCCTATAATAACATCCTGTAATAACATCCTGTAATAACATCCTATAATAACATCCTGTAATAACATCCTGTAATAACATCCTATAATAACATCCTGTAATAACATCCTGTAATAACATCCTATAATAACATCCTGTAATAACATCCTATAATAACATCCTGTAATAACATCCTGTAATAACATCCTATAATAACATCCTATAATAACATCCTATAATAACATCCTATAATAACATCCTGTAATAACATCCTGTAATAACATCCTGTAATAACATCCTATAATAACATCCTATAATAACATCCTGTAATAACATCCCGTAATAACATCCTATAATAACATCCTATAATAACATCCTGTAATAACATCCTATAATAACATCCTATAATAACATCCTGTAATAACATCCTATAATAACATCCTATAATAACATCCCATCCTGTAATAACATCCTATAATAACATCCTATAATAACATCCTGTAATAACATCCTATAATAACATCCTATAATAACATCCTATAATAGCATCCTATAATAACATCCTGTAATAACATCCTGTAATAACATCCTATAATAACATCCTGTAATAACATCCTGTAATAACATCCTATAATAACATCCTATAATAACATCCTATAATAACATCCTATAATAACATCCTATAATAACATCCTGTAATAACATCCTGTAATAACATCCTATAATAACATCCTATAATAACATCCTATAATAACATCCTATAATAACATCCTGTAATAACATCCTATAATAACATCCTGTAATAACATCCTGTAATAACATCCTGTAATAACATCCTATAATAACATCCTATAATAACATCCTGTAATAACATCCTATAATAACATCCTATAATAGCATCCTATAATAACATCCTATAATAACATCCTGGACACGGTTGGAACAGGATCAGACAGAACAGTGATTGTAAATTGTCCGTTTGCTGTGAAATTTTAGAATATTATGAAATATTATAATCGTCATTAAATGTTATGATGACGATAGATGATACGGGTGTCTTGGTCCTGAACACTTTCGTTGCCGTGTTTTTAACTACACATGACGTTCTGACTATAATATTAAATGTAAATATCACAAGACGACCTGCAGGGTTTGAATCTGTTTCTCTGTTTATTAAACGCTCGTTCTAAAGAAGCAATACTCGGATGGTGAACTGTCTCTGAAGTGTCATTTGGAGTCGTTAGAGCGTTCACAGCGCACCGTTTTATTATCCTGACGTGTGGATGCGGCCTGTCCATGAAATCACAAAGAGCTCGACGGATGCTTTTAAAGAGAGAAGGAGAAGAAAGGGAGACGGAGAGAACGTGGAGGTCAGGGAGGGAGTCGCTGACGGAGATGTTTGACCGGAGCAAATATAAAGTCTGTGATCTGCATCGGAATGAAGGGAATGAAAGACGAGCGAGGAAGCTGTGTGTTCAGTCAACGCTCGCCTTTCAGAGCCGAGCTCACAGAGAGGAGAGGAGCTTCTTCTTTAAGATGCACAGTCCGCACTTTCTCCTCTTCATGAGCTTCTGGCCTTTAAATCCACGAAACAGTCTTTATGCACACTGACAAAACCAGAGTGGAAATATGAACAAAAACATGTATTTAATGTCAGAAAGTATGAAAGAAAGAAGACAAACGTTGCGCAACATTAACCGTCTCGGTGCTGATTGACGATGACGATGATGAGCGTCGAGTGTCTCACACAGAGTGTAGAAGCAGAAGAAGCCGTTCTCACATTAAAACATGTCATTCTGCACTTTGCCCTTCTTTCACTAAACGTCACGTTAACGTCCATTTCTGACAATATTTGCTGATATTAATAACTGAGTAAATAGGCTGTTCCGTAGCAACATGATAGTTCCCACGATTCCAAGGTGGTTTTATTGATAACTTTTATTCACATGAATTAAACTGAGTCTAATAGCTAATAAATGACTCGATAAATACCATAATAATCCATTAAACTGTACTAAATATAACATAAATGTAGGCATAATGAATTGATCAAATATTATATTTATGTTTTAATTAACTTTTACCTTTGTGTCAATTCCCTTATTTATGTATTATTAATTAATTTTATTTATTTATTTTCATCATTTTTTTGTTTATCATTCTATCATTTATGCATTTGTTTGTGTTCGTTTTTAATTTATTTTTAAATGTATTTATATTTATCTACATATTTATTTTTTATACATTATTTTTCCCAAATACTGGAGAAAATAATACAAAGATAAATAAATATATATATTTTTTAAATAATAAAAAAATGAATACATAAAAGGTCATTTTAAATATTGAATAAATAGCGGAAAACAATACAAAGTTAAATAAAAAAGCTAATTCAAACAGGAATATCAATTTAAGCCATATTGTATCAATTAATGTAATGCATACATTTATATGTAAATAATATACATATATATATATATGTATATATAAATATACATATATAAATATACATATATAAATATATATATATATATATATATATTTCAAATGATTTCATGCTTTCGTCCTCATGAGTTTCACAGCTCTGTGACACTTTTCAAACAAACTGCTAAAATGATGACAGAGATTTATTCAGGAAAAGATGAAAAAGATTCATAACTCACTGTCTGTTGTTCATGCACACATAAGCAAACGTTATAATTCCATGATCTGAACTTCCAGGTGGTCTCATCGCTCAGACGTCCCCTCATGAAGGGTCCCTGTTGTTATTGAATCCGTCCGTTTGTCTCTCAGGACCTGGCGGCTCTGGTAGCCAACGGCACCGTGACCAGCAAGCCTCCGGTCACCTTACGGCTGGTCATCCCGGCCAGTCAGTGCGGCTCGCTCATCGGCAAGGGCGGGTCTAAGATCAAGGAGATCAGGGAGGTGAGTACATTTACACAGTTTAACAAGTCATCACTAACTTCAGACACTGTACCAGGCCATGGACCTCCAGCCAGGAGACCAAGAATCATAAATGAACTATTCATGAATAACATTCCAGATACTTTGCTGGACCAGTAAACACCGTCAACTTTACACTTCGCTCTCATTCTCTGAGACGGGCCGGTGCAAACTTCCCGCTCACTTCGTCGTGTCTATTAATACGCAGTCCGACACATGACCTCATGAATTATGAACACAAATATTCTTACAGCTCATAATTCCTGTCAGAGCACAGACTCCCCCCCGACAGCATGTTTTATGCTCAGCTTGGTCGACATACATTAGATATATTATGTTTAGGTAGGTTGAGAATAACTGCTCTTTCTCTGTGTGTGTGTGTGTGTGTGTGTGTGTGTGTGTGTGCGCAGACGACAGGTGCCCAGGTGCAGGTGGCAGGTGACCTCCTCCCCAACTCCACAGAGAGAGAGGTGACGATATCAGGGAGCCAGGAAGCCATCATCCAGTGTGTTAAACTCATCTGCACTGTAATCTTAGAGGTACGTGTGTGTGTGTGTGTGTGTGTGTGTGTGTGTGTGTGTGTGTGTGAGTGATCAGGAGTCTTTGTGTTTGTGTCCCTGATGAATGTGAGTCCACCATTCCCTCTGTGTTTGGTCTCCTCCACCTCCTGAGGGGAAAATCTCTCCATAAATGCAGCAAAATGGTGCAGAGGTGATTATTCCCCCCCCAAGAGAAACCCCATTATTTTGCACTGGAATCTATAATTCACGATTGTATTATCATTAATCGGAGGCGGCGGTCAGTCATTAAGATGAGCTACGTCTCGGAGATTAGAAGTGGAAACCGCTGATTTAAAGGCGGCGTGAGCTCGTTGGTATTCCAGACGCCTTAAACTGGAACGAGTGAAATAATACGAAAAATAATAAAAAATGCTGACCTCGGCTAAACTCGTTCACTTTCAACTGCTGCTGAAACCAGAGAGTTCACTCCCTCGACGTGAAGTTTAGCTTTTCTGTTTGATCTTAAATGAGAAATGTTTTGATCTACTTTTGTTGTCTCTCTGCCTTCCAACCCAGTGCATGCTGGGATACGATACACACTGACCATGGAGTAGCTGAATGAAGGGAAAATGTTTGTGTAAAACTCTCTTTACAAAATAAATATGACAGGTTGGTCATAAAAAGATAGAAACACAACACTAACCTCTTTAATCTGATTCTAATAACCAAGGTTACGTGTGACAAAAGCAACGATAGATACAATTCAGAGACGACGTAATGACACTTTAATCAACATAACAATGAAATATTGTTAATTAACTGCACAATATATAATATTATAATACATCTAAAGCAATAAACGGTGACGTGGTGAAGCAGCGTGGCATCATGGGAGTTAAAAACCATCAATATCTCAAACATGACTTCAAAAAATGTGTCTTAAAACTGAATAAGAAGTCAGTTTATGACAAACAAAACGCTGACGCTGCACAAAGAGGATACGAAGCCACTGACAGGCGACCCAATGACACGACACCGTGACTGATTAAAGTAACTGATTCCTCAGCTTCCAAACATTTGTGATGATGTCAGTAAATAACTGAACGTTTATAACATGGCGTAATGGTTTTTAGACATTTTAATGACATTAACTTGTCTGGTAAGTTATAACATGTTGATACTGAACAAAGTCAGTAAATTGTCCGTAGACAATGTTTTTAATTTGTTTTTCTGCAAAGATATCCAAAATACCATCAACACATGTGCTCGTCGTGGCTTTCTGGTTATGTTTGAGAGTTGGCTGCACTCTGTTGGGAGTGAAGGGTCGTTGTCTTGCCTGAAGGCCTTTATAGAGAAAGAAGGTTCGAGCGACACCAACAAACACCACAAACATGCACAATTAACGCTGTCGCTATGTTGGTTATTGAGCAACCAATGAACGACGGTTACATATATGGAATCTGGAGGAGTGCCCGCCCTAAAGCATCCCCTGCTTTATGGTCTGTGTGACTCTAAATGGACCATAATGTACTAAATGAACATCATGCTGTGTTGAAGAAGACTTGAAACTAGAGATTGAGACATAAACTCATGTTTACAATGTTTACTGAGGGAATAAATCAAGAGAGAAGTAGAGTCATTTTCTCATAGACTTCTATACAACCAGAGGAGTCGCCCCCTGGTGGACACTAGAGAGAATGCAGCTTCAACACATGAAGCATCGGCTTCACTCGGCAGAACCGAAGGTTGCCGCCTGGTATTGTTGTATGTTTTGCGTTCCACACAACGTGATTGGTTGATGCCTTAATTCGCGGTACGAAAAGATTCGAAAAATCGACTTTTCTCCTGAACTCTTTCGACCATGTGGTGTTCGTGCTTCGTGTGAATGTATTCATGACGCGTACTGTGTTCATTTTCTGAACAGAGATGTTATTCTCTTAGTTTCCTGTCTCAGATGTAAATCAGCTTATAGCGAACTCTGGTACAGCTACGACGTTGTGCTCTGACCCCGTCAAAAAATAGGTTGACGGGAAAATGAATTGCACAAAAACAAAAAAGCCATCGTGTGTAAAGGCCTTAAAACAGAAACAAAAACATGGAGAAAAAGAAAGACTGGATCTCCTCCTCCTCTTCCTCCTCCTCCTCCTCCTCCTCCTCCTTCTCTTCCTCCTCCTCCTCCTCCTCCTTATCTTCCTCCTCCTCCTCCTCCTCTTCCCTCCTCCTCCTCTTCCTCCTCCTCCTCCTCTTCCCTCCTCCTCCTCCTCGTAGTTCAAACTTGCAGTTGATTCTCTCAAAACAAATAATCCAGGAAGCAATTAAGTTTCTCATGACAGTTAAACCGGGAGAACAAATTGCACGAATGTGATTCCAGGAGACGGTTGAACACACACGTGTTTAAAAAGTGTTGCAGGATGTGACGAGGATGTGTTCGTTAGTAGAACTCACACTCAGACGTGATGACGAGTCTCCGGAAACATTAAACCGTCAAAATAAATACTGACGCTACGCCGGCCTTCAGCACGACTCGTTACTTTTACTGCACGAACTAAAAATAACCGCGTCGCTGTTTAATAATCCTCTGAGCCGCCAAGTAGAAGATGTGATGCTTGTGTTCACGTCATTCGCTTACAGGTGAGACGCCTCTTCTTCAGACTTGAGGAAAGAAAACATTTATTTCATCAGTTTGTCTGTTTGTGTTTGTAGATTTCTCCGAAATTCACCAAAAGTTACCATTAGATAATGCCTCATTTGCATATTTTCAGAAATTTCAGAAAACTTGTAATACAAAAGATAATTGTCTTAATGTAAATAATGAACTGGTGAAGTTTCATGGTGATGTCTATTAGTGGGTTTTTATCCTATTCACCTGCAGAGTCTTCCCGATGAACACGTCGCTCAAACGTTACAGATCTCAGCTCTGCTGAGTTTGATTTAAGTCGAGATGTCCTTCATCACTAGCGGTTCCGTTTGCGCTGCAGCCACAACATCTGACGCGACATCTTTGTTTTGTTGTTTGCGTGAATGTTTTGTTCTTGTTTGTGAGACAGTGGACGCCTCAGACAGATGTCCTGATGATGAAGTGGAATCAAGTATTTAGAAAAAGATCGTGAGGACATCGGAGTCTGCAGAGACAGAGACAGACTCTGCATCTCGCACAGACAGTCAGACAGACAGTCAGACAGACAGACAGACAGACAGACAGACAGACAGACAGACAGACAGACAGACAGACAGACAGACAGACAGTCAGACAGACAGACAGACAGACAGACAGACAGACAGACAGACAGACAGTCAGACAGACAGACAGACAGACAGACAGACAGTCAGACAGACAGACAGACAGACAGACAGACAGACAGACAGACAGACAGACAGACAGACAGACAGACAGACAGACAGACAGACAGACAGACAGACAGGACTTCTAGTCCTCTACACCTGAGCTCAGGACTCACCTGCTTTAGAGTTAGTTATTTATTTTGCACAATTCAAACAACAAAATTTAAAATAATCAAACATAACAGAAATAAATGAATCACAGTGCAGGAAGAGACAGAAAGCCAACTTGGCTTATTTGAAGCCTCCACCTATATAACAATACAATTTTACAAAATTACAAAGAAAAAATAAAATATGGATATTACATTACATTACAACAAAACAAAGAAAGAAAAAAAAGGAAAAAAAATAATAATAATAATGTAATTGTGTCGAGTGTGAGTGAGCGTGTGTGTGTGCATGTGTAATATAACAGCTAAAACAAGAAAGACATGAAAACTAATACATAACAAAACAGCAATTAGATGTTCTTTCAGGCATCTTTTAAAACATTTTACAGAGGGACATTCTTCTGTTAGGTGGGAAAAGTCATTCCATAGTTTGGTTCCCTAAATCTTATTGAAAATGGACCTCTGCTAGTCAGTGACGTAGGAGGATGAAGATGTGACGATTGACGAGTTGAGTGAGAGTGAACCTGTGAATTGAATTATATATAGCAGGTCTTGAAATGATCAGGAATATTCCCTTCACCTGAAAGTGTCTTATAAATGAAAACACAAGTTTGTGAAATATTTATGTCATAAATGGTAATGGAAATGGCTTTCTGTTTCCTCTTCCTCTCTCCGTCTCTTCAGTCTCCGCCGAAGGGAGCGACGATTCCCTACCGACCCAGTCCGACCCCGGGAACCATGGTGCAGGTGGGAAACCAGGTGAGAGGAGGAGGAGGAGGAGGAGGAGGAGGAGTCCACTATGATCTGGTGGTTTAATATAACATCACAACGTGTTGAATCAGCTCCAAGACGGCAAATAAATGATGAAGTGAACGGACTCGTGCAGGAACCGGGGGGGGGGGGGGGAGAGTAAAGGGAATGGATGGAGGTAGAGACAATTCTCTCTCATCTTCTTATCGGCCAATAAGATTAATAGGAAACTAAATTAACTTCTTATCTTTCTTTTTGGATTATTGGGTTTTTTCTGTGCTGCCTCATAATTCAAAAGGATCAACAACACTCGATACAAAATAATACAAATAATTGTCAATAACGGGACGAAATAATTCGTTAAACCAAGAGCAGCAAGTCACTCACTCACTGATTGGACAGTTTTGATGATGTCATTCTGCATCATCTGCTGGTGGTTGTCGGCACGTTTATTATTTTATATAAATAGAGATATACGTGTGTATGTATATATATATATATATATATACATATATGTGTATATATATATATATATACATATATATATATCATGTTTATTAATCCTTTCTTGTGTCACATGCTGCTCACCATAAAACTCGTTGAGTATTATTATTATTAACTGAACCTAACCTGTGTTAGAAATATCAACAGAAATGGGACAAAAGCTTTTTTTTGAATAATTGGACCTGGACACGAACATGGTTCTCCTGGGTGAAGGTCCTGTCTGTGTTGGACCCGTCCGTCCACTCTGAACTCTGTTCTGCACGGTGTTGATCTTGGTGTTGACGTTAAAACTACCTCGACAATCGGTTACCTCTCAGTCTTCATCCGGATCAAATGAACCAAACTACGGGCGTGAAAGCGTCCCAGAGATTCATGATCTGTGAAACACCGTTTCTATCGGCTGCTCGTGAAGCTTTGATGTGGTTGCAGCTCTAACGTTGACTCTGCTCGTGAAGCTTTGATCTGGTTGCAGCTCTAACGTTGACTCTGCTCGTGAAGCTTTGATCTGGTTGCAGCTCTAACGTTGACTCTGCTCGTGAAGCTTTGATGTGGTTGCAGCTCTAACGTTGACTCTGCTCGTGAAGCTTTGATGTGGTTGCAGCTCTAACGTGACTCTGCTCGTGTCTCTGTGGCGGCTGAAGGTGTTCGAGGCGTCAGACTTCGGCTCTCACCCTCTGTTCTCGGTGGCACAGGGAGGAATGGACCTGCAGCAAGTGAGTATGGCCGCCTGGGAGCTGGGAGGGGTCAGACTGACACCGGCTTTAAAATGTAGAATATTTAGAAATGCAAAAATACTCATTTTGTAAAATAAATCACTGCTTACGTTCATCCTTCAGTGTGAAAGATCCAATTTCCTTGTCATTTTCGTCAACACATAAATCCTCATTTTCAATGCGGCGCTGCACTTTGTTTTATTCCAGCGATAAATCAATTGATCTTTATTGAATTTCGGAGGGAAATCTCTTCATATGGAGCCCTGAGTCTGTGGGTAGAAGAGTTCAATCACGCCACCTCGTAAAAAAACCTGGAAGGCCAAAGAGTTCAAGGACCCCAAAATAATCCCAGTCTGCACGAAACGCTAAGAGATTCAGGGACGGGGTGACCAGGGTGAAGAGGATGAAGAGGATGAAGAGGGTGAAGAGGATGAAGAGGGTGAAGAGGATGAAGAGGACGGAGGTGCTAAAGTATGGAAACACTGAGATGGAAAGCAAAGGAAATGGTGAACACAGAGATAGAACCTCGTCTGTTGCATCTGTTTTATTCTGCCTGGAGAACGTCTGACTGGTCTGAAAGCAATCCGACGAGGTGAAAGATGGAGCCGGATCACGTCGAAGTTGTGAAACAGCCGTTCAAGCAGTTACCGTAGTTGCGAGGATGAATTGGGCAAATCATAAGTCAATATATATATATATATTAAGCTTTCAAAGATCCTGTCGAAAGTACGACAAACGCGTCTTTGTTCTCCCAAAGAAGCTTCAAGTGAAGTTGGAAAAATCTATCGTTCAGTTCGTTTGATACTGAAACGATATCGGCTTCAACAAAACAAGTTCCACATCAGCTGAAGCCTAAATGTCGCTCGTCATTCCGTCTACGTCTCAAACACGAGCGGCATCAGATCGGTGCCTGTGATTGGACGTCTCTGGCTGCAAGACGTCACGTCCAGACCGGAGAGGCAGAGTTTCCTCAGGCGAGTTATCTGCTGAAGCAACTGACTCGTTAATTAAGACCTGAAAGTGTGAAACGCTGACTGACCTGCAGACAGATTGATTCTGACAAGAGACGCACAATAGTAGCTAATGGAGGCTCCTCAGGACTGATGGGAGGGAGGAAGTGACAGGGAGAGACTGAGGAAGACGAGAGGGAGAGACTGTTGGGATCTAATGGAGCGTGTTTGGGTTATCAGCATTTAAGAAACTGAATTCTTGACATCAATAGAATTATTAATGTATGTAACAATTATTAATGATTATTAATAACAACGGGGCACCACCCTGCGAACAGGGACCAATAACCAAACGATAAAACTAAGTCTCATAATTAGTGGTCACTCATAATGTCAGTAGTCTGCGTATGACTATGCATTCAGTGACAGTGAAGGGTTAAATTCGAGCACAAAACTACTACATACAATTTCATTACATACATATGCACAAGTAATCACAGACGACTGCTCCTTAAAGTATAACAGAGTTTATTAAATCAAAATAATAAATGATCAAATCAATTAATATTGCAACCAATGAACGTTATCATACAATTTTATATGCCTAAACTAAAGAATGAATAAAATGGGTGAGGGTGTATGTCAGTGTGTGTGTGTGTATGTGTGTTTGTGTGTAAAGAAAGGGGGGGTCTTAAAGCTACAGCTAAAGACTACAAAGATGGCGGAGTGGGAGTCGGCATGTAGTCACGTGTGTGTGAGGGGAGGTGCCTTAAAGAACTACAGCGAACCTACCACCAGATGGCGCAGTCGAGTGACTTAGACAAAATGGCGGAGGGGGGAGCTGTATGTAAATCACGTGTGTCTGTGCAGCACGTGTGTTTGTGAGGCAATCGATTGCAAGGGGTTTCCCAAGGGGGGCCCTGACTATGTGGGTGCAGTTACGTGAGAGGGAGAAAGAAAAAGAGAGAGGAAGCGACATGAATCCAACTTCTGCGCGCGGTCCGCGTTGTAGTGAGAATGAGAAACAGCTGGCCTTATCACGCATAAGTATACCGTTGTCGGGTGGAACTACCGGCAGCTTTATGCAGTGATAAGCGCGGCTCTCAGCTCACTCAGAGTCGATTTAATGAAGAGAGAAATAAACAGAACGAAATGAAATAAGTCAAAATAAATCCCAAGCAAAACAGTCACAGCAGTTAATACACAACACACGGAGCTTCTCTAGTCCGTAATGATTGCGTAAATACCTCCGTATAATGCGACAGTGTCTTAACACAAACAGAATACGGGAATGCACCATAGAGCGGATCTTGTGGTCCGCGAGGAGTTGCGCAATACCTCGATATCGCGCGACAGTAACTTAAACACACAAAAACACGGGAATATCAACATATAAATGAATGACCTGGAATTAAACTTAGGTTAATTTAAGCTAAGCTATGCCCAGAATGCAATGAACCTTACTTTTAGATGCTTCGGAGCAACGTTGTAGAGTGTTCGTGGCGGAATCTGTCCTTTTTCCTCCAGAAGGAAAAGGGGGGGGGGGTTGCTTGCAGCGCGGCTTTGCCGGCGCTGTTTCGGTCGTTGTGGCGTAGGCTCTGGAGCACACGCAGACGTGATCAATCCTCGCTGCAGGGAGGATGATCTAACTTCGGCTGACGCGACGTGGTCCGTGCGTCTTACCGGGAATCATCAGGTGGAGGATTGAGGCTTCGTCGTCTTTCCTCCTGCCGGTATGTGTGCACAAAAAGAAAAAGGAGCGGAGACGGGTCTCGTTGGAGGGATCCGTCTCAGCGGGGTAAGGGAGCCTTACTCAAAGTGGAGCACTGTCTGTTTCGTCCAGCGAAATGGCTCGTGACCTGACAGGGTTTGATGAGGGGAGAAGGCCGTTGCTTCCTCGTGGCCAGCGTCGCTAGCGTGGCGCTGGAGGGGGAAAGCTGAATCTTCTGTAGCCGGGACGGAGGTCCGGGGCGAAGAGGAGGAATATCGCTGTGTTCGAGCTTATAAACCTGGTCTCACGCACAGCGGGAGGCCTTTTCTCGGCCAATGGAGAGTTGGTGTCAGGTTGGCCGGAGGCTGGGGGTGTGGTCATCTGGGCAGATGTTGCTCTGACTTCAGGTCAGGCTTTTGGTGAATGAGGGAAGCATGTGAGGAGCTCAGCCAGCCAGGAGGTGGCTGCCAGACCCCAACAGAGACTGAGGAAGACGAGAGGGAGAGACTGAGGAAGACGAGAGGGAGAGACTGAGGAAGACGAGAGGGAGAGACTGAGGAAGACGAGAGGGAGAGACTGAGGAAGTGACAGGGAGAGACTGAGGAAGATGAGAGGGAGAGACTGAGGAAGACGAGAGGGAGAGACTGAGGAAGACGAGAGGGAGAGACTGAGGAAGACGAGAGGGAGAGACTGGGGAAGACGAGAGGGAGAGACTGAGGAAGACGAGAGGGAGAGACTGAGGAAGACGAGAGGGAGAGACTGAGGAAGACGAGAGGGAGAGACTGAGGAAGACGAGAGGGAGAGACTGAGGAAGACGAGAGGGAGAGACTGAAGAAGACGAGAGGGAGAGACTGGGGAAGACGAGAGGGAGAGACTGAGGAAGACGAGAGGGAGAGACTGAGGAAGATGAGAGGGAGAGACTGAGGAAGACGAGAGGGAGAGACTGAGGAAGACGAGAGGGAGAGACTGAAGAAGACGAGAGGGAGAGACTGAAGGAAGACGAGAGGGAGAGACTGGGGAAGACGAGAGGGAGAGACTGAGGAAGACGAGAGGGAGAGACTGAGGAAGACGAGAGGGAGAGACTGAGGAAGACGAGAGGGAGAGACTGCCATCTTGGATTAAAGCCGTCGCCATGTTTGGCTTTTTGCAACCTTCGCTCACCGTCATAATAGAAACAGCCACTAGGGGGCTTCATCACTTGAACGTAAACTTATGTCCTTTTTGGGGCTACTTGCTTAAACGTAGACAGTGAAAGTTTGGGACACTTGTCGGGTGGAGAGACAGGAGGAGGGCCGGTGCAGAGTGAAGTGGCTGTGCGAAGCGATTGATGCTTTTCATTCATTATGGAAGCGGCAGCGACGCGGAGGAAGTAGAGCGAGAGACGGAGACGGACGAGGATTCATCTGTTTGCATACGTTGTTACGACCGCTCTCACTCTCACAGACTCATCACAGAGTCACAGACTCATCGCTGGGATTTAACATTCATCTTTAGTTCAAGATTAAAGCCGTGAGGATCTTCTTCATGATGTTATCGGCTGGAAATCAGTTTGTTGAGCAGATTTAAGAGCGAAAGTAAACGGCCGAGTGAGTAAAAGTAGAAGAGACGATGAAGCCGTACGTGTGTAAAGTAAAGCAAATTCATTTCAAACGTCAGCTGCAGCATATGTTGGTAATTTAAAGAATTATGATCAATTACTTTTTTTCAAATATTAATAAATTGTTTATTATTTGATACATTTATAGTGAAAATAAATCTTGTTTTATTTCAAATATAAGTTATTTTTAATTTGATACATTTCTGGTAAAATATCTCTTTATTGTTGGAATACAACGTATCTATTAATAGTTTGATACATTTGGGTGATGTGATGGTGTTGATGTGTTTATTGTGCTGCTGGTGAACTTCTGTATTCATCAGATGTGAAACAGGCCTGAAGCTCTCTGTGTTCCTCAGAGGTTCCTTCACCGCTCATCTCTGATCCATACCGTATCAAACGGATGAATATTCATGAGGCTCCTGTATCGTTAATTAAAATACGTATTCATCAACATTTGAGTTTGAGCGGCTCTTTCATCAGCGCGATGTTGAGCTCCACCAGCACTCATTAATCGTGAGCAGCGCTCCTGAAGGCCGAGTGGATTCATCATAACGTCCAGAGGACCTGACGGCTGCGACGTCATTCGCCCTCAAACACCGCGCGTTAGTGTTCGCTGTAACCTCTTTATTGAATACATGAATACCTCATTTATCTTCAAAATATTAGTGTTCTTAGTTATTTATTATTCAAGCAACGAGCGACTGTGTGATAATCACAACATGAGTGAGCGATGGCTTTGATGAAACAGTAATCTAGTACGGCAATAATAAAGTTTTAGACACATTCCAATTTATTTTTATTAATAATTAATAAAGGGCGTAATGGGTTGGCTGTTGCTAAGGAACGTGCACACGTCCGCTCCTCTTTCTGAAGCCTGGATGTGGTTCAGCAGCAGCAGGGCTTCTGTGCACGGCTCAGTCCGCTCCTCCAGAGGAGCTCACCTGAGGTTCCATGTGGGAGCTGGTTTAACGGTGCAGGAGGTCAGAAAGGTCTGAAGGGGTTTGTATGTGATGAGGAGATTTGTATGCTGGATTCTGTGCTGTGTGGGGAGCCAGTGGAGGTTCTGAAGGACCGGGGTGATGTGGTCTCTGGTGACCACTGCATCTGTGATGTGAGCTGTGTTAAGCCATGGATGAATATTTATGAGTGCATGTCATTTTTCTCTTTTGCTTTAGCGCCTGCATGGACCGCTTGGATTCATGCATGCAATGCTGACTTTCAGATTTGAAGGCGTGTATACATATCTGCCGGCATATCTGCAGATCAAGGGAGATGCAGAACAATCTGCAGGAGGCCGAGCACAAACTCATGTCTCTAGGAGCTCCTTTTCATGATGTGAGCGAAACAGCATTTCCTCCAAATCCCTGAATGCAGCATCAGGAGTCAGAGGTTTAGCTGCAAGACAATGCAGTCGAATTCAACAGGACAACAGCCATAGACTGTATTTAAGTTCAGCAATTTCGCCGTCACCATGTTGTTTTTTTTGGCAACCAGTGAACAGGAAGTGACCATATCTGGACTGAGGAGGAGCGACGTAGAGACGCCCTCTGGTAAAGACCTGTCAATCACTGTGTAGCCCCGCCCTAAAGCATCCCCTGCTTTATGGTCTGTGTGACTCTAAATGGACCATAATGTACTAAATGAACATCATGCTGTATTGAAGAAGACTTGAAACTAGAGATTGAGACCATAAACTCATGTTTACAATGTTTACTGAGGTAATAAATCAAGAGAGAAGTAGAGTCATTTTCTCATAGACTTCTATACAACCAGAGGAGTCGCCCCCTGGTGGACACTAGAGAGAATGCAGCTTGAACACATGAAGCTTTGGTTTCACTCGGCAGAACCAGAGGTTGCCGCCTGATAACTGAAATCTGTTATGTAAGGTGAGGTGAATCTCAGGGGGACACACATATGATATGATGCACACACACACACACACACACACACACACTCCAT